>JABVXU010000487.1:0-40231 GCA_013365365.1 Cruorifilaria tuberocauda
GATAAGGTAGTAATAATCAATGAAAGTGATAATTTGAATAATTATGATAATGATAATGATAATAATGATAATAATGATAATAATAGTAGCAGTAATAATAACAACAATAACAATATCTTTCTTCCAAATATGATATTTAATAATAATAATATTATCATCATTCATGTTATTATCACTCCATGCATACAGATGTTAAAATCAACTTCGTTATCAATCACAAATTGAGCATAATGATACATCCAACCGCGCAGTGTGCAATTCCGAACTTATTAGCAGGAATCCTTTACCCTAACAACATTATTTACTGGGAAAGAGTACAAATAATATTTTATATTAGTTATGATAGTAACATATTTGCTAATAAAATCCCATCTTTAAATTAAAGATTATAATGTAAAAGTATGTATCATTTATTTCAAACTAAGCAAATGATAGATGAGATATTGATAAGCGATTGCCAACTGCCGTCGGCAAATGTTTGCCATCACCTTTTCATTTTTATCTTTGTCACTACTGAATGAATATTCTAGAATTGTGTTTGGTTATAATTTAAGTAAAAATGTAAAATATTTCTTCTGTCTGTTTATATTTTCACATTATCACCAAAATAGTATCAATCCTTTTTCGCATCTAGTGGAAATGATAATTTCTATACTTTCTTCTTGTCAACTTAATACTTCCCAATATTTTTCTTCTGCATTTGGTAATGTTAAGTATTCAGATTTTATGTTTCCTTCATTCTTTCTGCCACGAATGATAACAATTAAGATTTGATGAAAAGTAATAAAGTGATAGTATTAATAATGGTAAATTTGATTTCACATTACATTATATCATACATATTAAGATGAAAAATTACATGATTTCCATATTAAGTTATCAGTCAAATAAGTTTTAGTAATATTTCGTACAATAAATTACGCATGTAGATATGATAAGAATTATTACTTTCATTTTTTCCTATTAACTGGAATGGATATTACGCCGAAATGAATATACTTTAAATAATTACTAATTGTAATAGAAATATCGTAAAAAAATTTTTATAATTTAATCTATTATGGAAATTTCACTGAAATATATAAAATTATTGATGATCTTATCATTTCTGGTTACAGTAAACAAAAGAAGAAAGGATAAATGAAGATATATTCTCCATTTCTTTTCAAATTACAATTTCCGATATCAAATTCTCCATTAAGCTTTTCATTAAGCATTTTCTATTCATTCCACTTCTCTTCCTTATCTCTTTCATTCATTTTTCGAATTGAGCAATTTTTTTTTAAAATGTTATTTGCAGAAAACAATCAATTAGATTGCATTAAAGCCTTGAAGTTTTCTTCTTCTTGTCTTCCTCTTGTCTGGAATTTCCATTCGTTCTTTTGTTTTTTAATTATACTAATTATATTCAAATATATTGGAAAAGATGCTTTAAGCGGAATTTTTACGAATATTTCTTTTATAGTAATGCAATTTTCGCTATCATTATCATCGATTCACTGTACGAATATTTGCATTTTGATATAAAAGGAAACGTTATTAGCGATTTATGCATCAATTAAGTAAATACATATTTATCCATAAATATCAGTAATGATAACATCATACTATATACATTACACAATCGATGTTATCAAATAAATGATAACAATCAGTGTGTAATATGTTAGTACCTCATCGATTCATTGATGTTTTCTTTTTTCAGGAAAATGAACTTTATTATACTTAATTTGATTATAAAAATGAATTTAATTTTGTTTTATAGTTATATTATGAATGAAGCTTAATCTGAAATGAGTAAAATAAAGAAAAGGAGAAGTTAAAGTTTTTATTCTTTCTTTTTTCTTCAGCACGAAGCAATTTTAAAAATGCATCATTTCACAATAGCATGAATTAAAAATAAAATATGAAATTAACAAAATTCAAGGAGTAACGAGAGAAAAGAAATAGAAATGTACAATACTTTTTATTACTTTATATTGCTATATAAAGCATATATCAAAATACGAAAATAAATTTTCCATCGTTTGCTTGCTTGAAAATTTTATCAATTATGCTTTTAATTGTAATCAAATTTAATTCCTAATTTTTATATTTATTGTAATATTATTGATTTTTATTTTTTATTGTAAACTAAAATTTTTACTATAAACTAAAAAAGAGAACTAAAATCCTTTCGTATTTCAATAAGATTTTATTTAAATTAGGATTTTTTCTTTGAAATATTGAATATATTACGTATTGAAATCGCATTAACAAGATTGAAATGAAAGAAAAAAAACTTTTTAAATTAAATTTTGAGCACATCGAAAATATATTTAGCAAAATGGATAACAATTTGTAACAGACGAAATCGCTTAAAATTAAATAGAAAAAGCATCCATTTGCTTAGGCTTATCTATCCAAATTTTCCATTATCATCTCGGTGAGGTAACAAAAAGTTAAACATCAACAGTTGTTTTAAATTTTAATTTACATTTCATTTTATCGATTTTTTCTAATCTTCGATTCCTTAAACCACAATTTTCATTTCTCTTCCAATTTTATGCAATACAATTATCACACATCAAATATTTTGTAAAATTTCAAAAAATTTTCATTTTCCTCTTCAGCTCTTTTTTTGCTATCAAAATTGGATGGAAATTCTAATCTAACAAATCGAATCAATCATTTTTTTTCCCTTTATGGACATTGATGAATTTCGAGAATTCGGAATGAATCCTTCAAGTTTAAAAAGATTTCTTCGGAGGATTGTTAGTTCTTTATCACAGCAATCATGACAATAGCGATAATGATGTTATGTTATCAATGATAGCAAAGATCAGGCAGCGATAATGTAATGATGGTGAAGCTGTTTTTGAAGTAATAACTATGAAATATCATTTATATCATTCTAAAATACCAAATACATATAATATTACAAGATAAATACTTTCATCGAGTTTTAATTAGCATATTCTTTGTAAAAATAATAACTATTATAATCAACGAGTAATATTCATTTGGTATAAACTAATGATTATTTAATAATAATAATAATAATTTATTTGTCAAAAAAATATGCTAAAAATAAAATGAATCGTTGATTTTTTTCGTCCATCAAATTAATAAGCTTTTCATTTTTTTCCTTCGTTAGCTTGATTTTTTTCCACAGTTTAAAATTCAATTTTTCTTCTCATTTAAAATGCGATTTTTAAAAGGAATGAATTTGCATTGAAAATGATTTGTTAACATGGTTGACAATTAATTTTGATAAATATAAATTTTAATTCAGTGTAATTTTGATATAATGAATAGTGTGATAAATAGTTTACACTTTATTCAACCGCTTATCTATCTTTTGATTAATTGAAAGAATTTGAAAGATTCGAATGACTGAGCTGTCGGCATATTTGATTTGGGTATGAGAGTAAACAATGATATTGTATTAGAGTTGAATAAAATATCGAACTAAAAATGGACGGAGAAATGTAAACAAACTCAAAAATTATTTTTGATTGCCAAATGAAAAATTAAACATCCAAATTTGATATTGCATTAATCAATATCTGTTAATGATTAAAATTATTCTTCTAACTGTAGTATTTTAATACAGTACTTTAATGCCTTACTGTGGTACTTACTGTAATTAACGTTAATACCGTAATTTTGATATAATAGTGAATTTGGATATAATAGTTATAATAATGATTAATAGTGAATCAAAACATCTATTTGCATGAATGATAGCAATCATTAATTCTTGCCTATTAGTTCTATCAAAAGAAAAAAAATAACTGAACCAGATGATTGATATCCGTCACCGCAATTCAAATTTGCTCAGAAAATATAATTCTTTAATTGGAAAATAACAAAATAAGGATTCATTTATTTTTGAGTGGGAATCATTATAATAATAAACAGTTATTTCTTCATTTCCTTTTAACAAATTCCAATTTCTTACAGATTATTATCAAGTTATCATCAATATAAGTTATCAGTTCAAATCCTTTTATTTTGATCACAACTTGTATGTTTTGAGTTATTAAAATTAGTTTGAATTTATTATACATACAAATATTTTGTATTAGAAATTTTAAGTATTTTAAACTTTCATACTAGCACATAATCTTCTTCATTTGAGTATTCAAATGAGTTTGAGTAAATCTGTTAAGTAGTAGCCATTCATTCCATTTCGATTATTTGCATTCATCATCATCATCACTTTCAGGAATTGCAATATTCCAGTACATATATGATAATTATGATTGCTTATATTCAATCGTAGCTAACACTGATACTAAATTGCTATCCATTATTGGTTGAATTTTAGATATGTATGTGTCTGTCTGTATGTCTCTCTGCCTGTCTATACCTATGGGTGTGTGTGTGTGTGTGTGTGTGCGTGTGTGTGTCCATCGGATGCAGACAGCTGTGGACGATGATGCCTACACTTTGGAGAAATTCTCATTTTCAAGCATTGCTTTAAGTTGTTTATTCGCTTGCTTCATCTTTTAACTATATAATACCATTCATCATTATCATCATCATTATCATTATCATTATCATTATCATTATTATCATCATCTCATACAGCGATTTCAGGTAATTACATGATTTTCTCTTGCAGACTGTACACAGTTATAGCTAATTTGAATTTTAGGCGCAAAAAAAAATTCATTCAGTAAAAATGCCATTTGGTCTTCGATAAATTAATGCCGGCTGTTGTCAACAAAATTTATTTTCTTCTCTTCAAAATAAGAAATAGAAAAAAGAAAAAACCAAATTTTCTAATCAATAAAGACTGTATTATCACATCTTAGAATCTATAACTGATAACTGTTTTCAATCTTTATAAGAATAAAAAATCTTATCAGAACAGAATAGTATATTGATATCAATTCTGCAATAAATTAGAAATTTTAAATAGAATGATTATTTGAAGTCTTTTATTTTGGTATACTAAAAAAAGGATAGATTGCAATTGATGATAACTTCTTATTTAACTGTATCAGTAATACAATGTAGTAAGTAATTAGATTACGATATATTATGATATATATTTATAGAAAAAGATAGATTGGAATTGTTGATAACCGATTATTTAACTCTGATGGTAGTAATTATAGTGATAGTAGTAAGTAGTAAGATTAAGACTGGAAAAGGCTTGAGGAAAGCAAATTGTTGATTGGGTCACATTTTACATCGCTGTGATTATTCAGTGCTAATATCACTTGGTGTCCCAAATGGATTCTGTTGTCGTATTTCTCTATTATCTTATTTCATCATTATCAACTTTAGTTCCTCACTTTTTTCAATTTTCTCGAAATTCCATCGAAATACTATCAGAGGAATACTATCATTATCACTTCGTGAAAAATTTCCTTTCCTTTGTTCTTATGATAGTAATAATGAATGCATTCTTCAAGGTTACAGTTTCTTTTTTTTCGCCATATAACTTAAAGAATTTAAAATTTCGTTTTTTTCCTTCTTCGTTTTTCTGATAATTAATATAAAATAAAGAAGATGGAATGAATTTTTCGAGAAAAGGCTATTAAAAATGCTAGAGCCAAAAAATGATCACACTTACAGGTAAAGTTTGATTTCACTATTGTGATCAATTTCCTGTATTCTATTATTATTTATCATCATTCATTATCTATTATTATTTATTATTACTTACTATTATCATTTGTTATTGTTATTTACTGCTTACTTATTATTATTATTAATATAATATAATGAAAATATTAAAATTAATATTATTGTCATTGCAATTGTTATTATTAATATTATTATTACTATTGCAGTTATTTTATTTGTCATTTTATGATTTATCAGTGGATAAATAATGAGATGATAAAAGAATGGCATGAAATGAAACGAATATGATATAAGTATTTCCATTTCAATGTCAAAATGATATTAAATTAAAGAATAGTGTCTTTTATTTTGATAATTGCTTTTATGTTAGCTTTGTTTTACTTCATTTGTAACGTAAGGAATTTAGTATTAACCAAATGTTAAAATAATATTGAATTATAAGTAAATAAATATTTATGATTTAATATGTTTCAATAGCAAATGTCAATTTTATTTCGAAATAACATTAGATGAAGGAAATGAAAGGTAAAATTGAATTGACATAAAAAGGTCAAACGGTAAACAAATAATTCCATCACATATGACAATTTTATATGACAATTAATAGAATTTATTTCATCAATTTCATCAATTACAATAAAATTTGGTAGTTCGCTGAAAAAAAAGAGCATGCAATATGATTTTTTATTAATTCTTCTCGATTTTACTGTAAATGATGGTATTTTCAAATTCATCCAATTTTTGCCATTCATTTAATTAATTAAAATTGCTTCCAACAGATTATAATTCGAGTTTCTAACACATTGAATGAAATTATTTTCGAATTATTTTCAAAATTTTTTCAGTTTATTATCATATATATTTTAATTTTCATTCAAATTGCTTAATTATCGGACATTAAACAAAAGAGAAAAAATCATCTATTTCATCGCTTCCTCACATCATCATTGTTTTTTTCTTCTTATCTTTATGATTAAGTTATCGCCACTTATCACTATACTTATCAGTAATAATTTACTTAATATTTTATATTCGACTCTTTCGCTCATCTTCCTTACAATCACGTATATTTTTTTCCGGAAAAAAACAAAAAATTAAAAAACCTTTTTAAATTTTTGTGGAAACGAAAGAAAATTATGTGCATTATAATAGTATAAAATAAAGTTTATAGATAAAACTCACAGTTTAATGGTTTAATAAAACTTAATGGTTTAATAAAATGAAATTAATAAAGTTTCTTGTTTTTTCCCATTTCTTCTTTAAATTATACTTTTTTTTGTCTTATTTCTTTTGAAAAATATATAACATTTATTCATTTCTGAAGCATTCCGAAAATTCCAATCATTTTTTTCCGGATGATAGAATGAAATGATGTGGAAATCGTGATACAATACTCTTTCATCCAAATAAACTGATTTTCTTTTATGTATGAATTACTGAATTCAAAACTTCTCCAACCTATTTTTAAAATTTATTTCTAATTCGTCATATTTTCATTTTTTTATAATTCTTTTTTCGTTCTAATCTTCCAATCTTCCATTACTATCAATTCATTAATTGCATGAATTGTTAATCTGATAATTAAAATTTGCAAAAAGAAGAAATGGATTTTACATCTAAGCACAGAATGTATAAAAAGTGCTTACATGCCGCTTCCTCAGAAGAAATTTTGATTTAATTTTAAATCATATCGATTGGGGATTAAAGCGTTATTTCATTTCGGAAAGCTTTTTAAAACTTCATTTCGATATTTTTTTACGATTACTGTTAGTTTGTACAATTTAAAATTAGCAATGAAGCGAATCGAAATTATTTTGTTTTAAGTTAATTCATAATGAAACGAACAGTGTATTTCGTTAATCTGACTTATTAAGTGAAATTGACTAGAAGAAATCATATAAAAATAGAAATTTCATGTTTATTTTCGAAATTAATTAATTTAACCGAAAATTTGAAACTCGTTTAAAAAACAAGAATAATTGAAAAATTTTTGAAGTTTAAATTGTAAATTAAAGATGTGAAAAAAATGACTGAAAATTACGATTGTTTCAGTTAAATAATTACGCACAACTCATTAACTGATAATCAAATTTTCTATAATAAAAATTAGAATTTTATACTTATTTTTCTCAATTACTTCATGATTAAAAGAACCAATATATATTATTAACTATTTCCTCAATTATATTTTATAAAAATAATTTTTACATTTACAGCAATGAAATTTATTTTTAAAAATTAAATATTGATTGCTAAAATCTCATTATCATTTCTATCAAATATTTTTGAAAATTCTTATTCTTTTTTTATTGTTTGGAAATATGCAAATATTTTCATTATTTAAATGTGATTAAAAAAGAAATTGATTACAGATTGTTTTCAGTGGATAACAGTGAATAAATTAACTTACTCATTCTCTTTGTCTCTTGTGAAAAGTAAGAGCAGTTGATTGATTAACTGAATGTAAGAATGAATTTAAATTTATTCCACTTTATATCTTTATGAATGTATGCATGTGTGTCTATATGCGCTGTGTATCCATGTGTGTGTGTGTATGTGTGTGTGAGTGTATGTGTGTGTGTAGTGTGTGTGTATATATGTGTGTGTATGCATGTGTATATTTATGCGTGTATGTGTGTGTCTGTGTGCGTGCACATATTTGTATGTTTACTATTAATGAAATTTGTCTATATGGAAATTTTCCTGTTTTTGCAAATTCTCTTATTCGAAAGGTACCAGAGAAATCCCCTGAGCATTATTGATGCTTTGTTAGAAATTTCATCTCTGACATTAAAATCAAATTAGTGTTTGCATGATCAATAAACACAATAAAAATACAAATACGACATGAGCTTTATTACCTTTTCTCTCTCTCTCTCTCTCTCTTTCTCTTTTTTTTTATTTGCTTACATTTACTAAATAATCGTTTCGATATGTAATGGATAATTAAACATATTTGTCATAGGTTTACTTCAATTTTCTTTTTGGAATCGTTTAACTATTATATTTCGATGATAACTACTCGTAATTATCATTGATTTTATAGTATCACCTATTATTTCTGTACAGAAATAATCAGGTATCTATGATAAATAGAAAAGTAATAAAGCATTCATTTAAAATTAACGCAAATATTCTATCCTTCTTATTCACAGCAGATACTGATAATTGACGATTTTATCACTAAATTAGAAAAATTTGCCGTATCAGTTATGAATATATAGTAATTAGCAAAAATAATTGAATGAAAAAAAATTAATTAAAAATAAATGAAATATAGATCTATTTGATTTTTCATTATTTATACAATATTTGCTATTTTTAATAATTGTTCCTCATTTACTGAACATTTACTTGTTGTTCAGGATCATGAACTGATGAACTTAATTTTTTGAATGCTTACATAATTTTACTAGTCTCCAAGGATCAAAAGTTAAGTGTTGTTACTGCTGAAATCTGTCTGTTTTTTGAAATCCCGCCTGACTGATCGGAATTTGATGACTGATGGAATTGCTACTTAAGAAATTCCAAAATGGGATCTTTTAGTTATTGGCTTAAACCTGTTCTGTTTCATGGTGATAATGCGGTGATAATGCCGATCCAATAATTCGTTCAAATATATTTGAATTGTTAAATAATATTTCCACTGTTTTGTTAGAGGAAAAAATTTTTACAAATTTAAATTCAGTTTATTGTTAAGATGAATAATTAAGTGATGAAGTTTAGACATATTTAAGGAGTAGATAAACATTATGCAGTATAATAAGATATCGTTTTTCTCAACAAATTTGAATTTAAATTTTTAAAAATTAAAACATTAATGCTTAATTTCAATATTGATTTATTTAGCTGTTTAGTTCGATTTATTAGGTGTTGTTCATTTATAAATTTTCTCGGAAATTTTCGTCGATATTCGTAAATTTCGAAATAATTTCATTTTGCAAATATATTCTTGAATACTATTGGCTACTTTGCAGGATTTATCCAATTGTTTTTATGTTTTCTTCTTTCATAACTATTTTAGTTATTTATTGATATAATTCTTAGGTAATTAATTCCATAATTCGTATTACTTCTTACTGCATATCTTTAGGAAATATGAATAATATTTTCGTCATACAAATGCTAAATATTATGAAGCAAGTTATTCCAGGATGCCATCATCATCAATTCGGAAAAAAGTATATGGACTGATTCGTACTACGCTTTCATCTTTAGCATCTGATGACAATAACGATAATGGTAATAACAATAATGATGGTGACTTGATTAATGATAAAAACGGTAAACATATTACAAATAATGACACTATTGTCGCAACTACGAAAACTGCTACTGGTCCGTGTCTTTCTGGTGGTTGCTCACCGTTAACTCCCACATCCAGTAATTCCTTTATCTCACAATGCATTTTCAAAAGGTATGCGAATTTTCTAGAAAAAAGTATATTTTGCTTTTGAAAATGCGATTTAATTTTAAACTAGGATGTATTAAAGTATTTTCACCCATTTTATATCCACATTACTTTTCAGCTGCATCAAAAACTTTCTTCAGTTTGGAAGTTTTTATTGCCATATTTAATTTGTATTGTACAATGCGAAAAGCACTTTCTAAAAATATCTCACACTATCTAGAATATTTTTCTTAATTCTAGCGATGTTTTTATCATCATTTTTTTCTATTCCATAAATTTATTTTAGTAGGAAAAATGATTTGAAATGTGGAATGGAAATTTATTCTGGTAAAACGGGTCTTGATTTGCCGATTATGATGTTAGAATCTTTGTCTAGGAATGTTTGTGCTTCATATACCGGTCCAGAAGGTGGACTTATGGAGGTATGTTGATAAATCAGCGCACTTTTTTTTGCTCAATATATGTATTTTTTTATTCATAATTTTAAGTTAAAATTTCACGTCTTTGCAGGTAGGAGGCATACGTCGTCAACCGATTGTTCGGATGGCAAATTTAGATGATGAACTTAGTTTAAGTTTTGATGGTGATTTGTCAGCAGATATAGGAAGTCCTTTAAATGATGAATTTGAAATTCTGCAACATTTACGGCAGTCATCATCCGGTTTGATAGGTTCATGTACGTCCCTAACGGATTCCTACATTACGGGAGATGCAACACCACGTTCAGATACTGGTATGAATATTTTTTATTTTTTGAAATTAAAATCTCATTACAAAATCCTTTTAAATTTTTCTTAAAATTTATGTGATATTTAATTTATTTCTTTTTTGTAATTTATATAATCCCTTCATAAGTGTTATTATACACTTCGTAATATTAACTCAAATCTTAATCCTTAATATTTTTACTTATTAATTCATTTATTTCAGAAAGTTACAACTGGAATTGTTTCGATGAAGAACGCTGCTTTGGAATATCAACAACATTGTATGAGCAAAATCCGTTGACGGGCGTAAATGCCGGTAATCCAATAGCAGATGCTTTTGGTATTGTGGCTCGGGATAATAACGTTATAATGGCATTAGCTGATGGTGTTAATTGGGGAGAAGGAGCCCGTCTAGCTGCACGATGTGCAATAAGAGGAGCTATTGATCATCTCAATTATCATCTTTTCGCGGAGGAATGCAGAACAACCACTGTTCGTGACTGATTATTTTCTCTGCAAAATTTTAATGTGATAAATTTTAAGCAACAGATTAGAGACGATAACATTATTCAAGTCTTTCATTTAACTGTCATTTTACTTTTGTTTGTGAAAAGATTGATTAAATAATTAGTGAACTTGATCATAGTATAAGATATATTTAGGAGATTAATATAAATTACTTCGTTTGAATAGCACACGGTAATAGTCAAATAGAGCGGTTTGCATAGAATGAATTTTTGCTGTAGAATGAAAAAGACTGCAGAAAGTGACATCTGCTATATTATATTTGAAGTAATTCCTTATCGATGAACCTTATCGGATTTAGCAAAACTGTTTGAACATACAGTGCAGTAGATTATAATCGATACTGATGATAGAGACTATTATCAACTTTAGTTTATTCTGATCGTAGATTATCGATACTCCACGCTCAGTTTTAGCAGACGGAAGATATCTAGAATTATGAATGGAATGCCACTCTTTGCAATGATTTACAGCGGGCATTCTTGAAAGCTTTATTTTTTTGCCTATCTGTTATTGATGAATCTTGCTTCATGTAACATGTCAACATTTTCCTAGCAAACAGATGATATTGACGATTATTCTCGGCATTCGTCTTCTTGTCGTGTTATGAATTGAGGTTGCTCATTTGTTATCCCACATTTTTAAAATATTTGAAATAATTTTGATTCATTATGTTTAAAATATTTTCAGGAGATATTTCATAGATTACTTGGTGCATTTCATTCCGCTCATGCACTGATTTTACAAGAAGGCGGTCTTCTAACAACACTTTGTGTAGCTGTCGCAGTACAGCTAAAAGGAAGTACTACATGGGTGCTTTGCGTATGTAATGTTGGTGATTCACTGTGTTTTGTATACAGTCCGGAAACTGGTGTTCAAGAAGTACGTTAAAATAATTCAAATTTTATGTCAGTTGCTTTATAACATAATTATCTATATTTCTGAAATGTTGGAATTTCAAAGATTTTTCAAGCTCATAATAAAGATTAGGACGCTCCGATCTGAATTATTTATTTAAAGATTACAATTGCTTCACACGACATATGCAGTATGCGTGATATGCGTGATGCGGGTGGTGCATTGGGACCAGTTGATGGAACGAATCCTCAGCTGCACAATCTTACATGTTCAATGACATTCGTAGAACCAAGTAAACCATAAACTTTCAAAACGTTTCAAGAAGGAATGCAGTATAAATGAGAGTGGAATTTAAAAAATTGAAGATTATAAATAAACTATATCATTTATATTTATATTTTATGTGGAAATTAGGAGTGAAATTTTTCCAGATGATGTGATATTCATAACATCTGATGGTGTATCTGATAATTTCGACCCGGTAGTCGGAAAATTTTGTGTTATCAAGAAACCATCGGAGCCAGTCAATACTTCAGAAAAATGCGAGCCACTCGTTGTGTACATTTTTTCTTATTATTTATTATATTTGTATAGGTATTTATGACAAAGCGTTTCTGAATTGAGTAAGAATTCATTAACAATATTATGCATTGGTATAGACATCAGGTATAATTACATTATATTTCCTTGTGGATGATATACTTCCATCTCGTGTCAAGATATCTGCAGGCTGAAGATATATTTGTTTTTAAAACTCTGAAATTACTAAATAAGCAAGGTCAATTATTTTCAGATCAGTACATAGTGAAGATAAAAGCCGAGATGCTGAATTTGCTCGAATACGTACTTGCAATGCAACACTTCCATGTGTTGATGCTGAGGAGCGTCATGAGTTAATGTTGCTAAGGTATAATTTCAATAAGCGAATTAAAAAAAAAAACTTGAAGTCGGAGTTTTTCGGACTCTTATTAATATCTTTCAAATTTCCTGGTTTTTTATTATAATGCTATCAGCGTTTTTAAGGATGGGTGATATAATTTCGAATGGTATCCATCCACCCATTTCAAAATTAAAATCTTCGACACGTCGATCACGTTCGCCGGTCGGCGGTGGCGTTATTGTTAGTGCTAGCAAATTATGTCACAATCTTATTCAATTCGCTCAACAACTATCCATGTGAGCTTATGTTTGTGTTAATATGCGTGCATACATCATTTTACTTTGGTGGTGAATCTAACTAGTATAATTTAATTTGATTTTAAATTCCTGACTAAATAGTAAGTTTCCTACAAGAAACTATTTAGTCAGAAATTAAAAATTTTTGGAATTATGAGTTCCGTACGCATAATTATAGAACTAGCAAACTGATTATTTAAAAGATATATTTCTTCTTATCTTGTGTATTGAGTTTTGCAATTTATTTAATTGTTCTCCATACTTTCGTTTTAATTTGAATTTCGGCCTCAATGAGTGTTTTGGCCATTTTTCAATGCAAAGATAACACAAAGTGCTATACAATCTGTTACACAATGTAAGGAATAAAAATAAGCACTTTTAAATTTATCGTTTTTATTTATTTATAGTATTTAAATTATTCCTTTTTAGTAAAATTCATTTTTCTCCCAAGAGAAAAGTATCTTTTACTATTAAATAAAAGAAAATAGAACATTATGCGAACACTAATTTAGTGATAATTTGATAAGTTATATTCAATGTAATAGTCATTTCTCTTCAAAGTGCAGGATTGTTTTTCCTTTTTCTTGCTTGGTACTTAGACGTTTATTCGTCCTTTATATTTCTCGTTTTTTCTTTATATTTGTTTTCGATCCTTTTTAGGGCAAAGCGTCGAACTTTGGAAGATCCGGAATTATATCAAATTGAGATGCATCTTTCAAAGAGTGAGCAACGTAATCATCGTAAAATGGTACGATGTAAATTAAGTGAAATGCCTGGAAAGTTAGATCATGCAACAGTCGTAGCTTTTAAAGTCGGGATTTGGCCAAATGATGATGGTATGTACTTTTAAAATAATTACTTATAATCTCACAGTAATTGAGAGAAAACACTTGGATGCCGAATAAGATGTTTTAATGATATATAAATAAGGGAATTAACCGAAATTCATTTGGTGAATATTTACAAAATTGAATTTCTACTTTTTTTAAAAGCATTTTTTTAAAAGATAAGGAATTTTCATTTAATATCAAGTTTATGAGGAATTTTATATGTCGTATGTAGTTTAGGAATCATTCCTAGATTCGCGTAATAAATTCATTTGTTCATCTGTTTTAGCATTGTCAAAATGGGAATCATAATTTTGATTTGAATAATTTCATTTCAGATGTACCAAGTGAAAGATCGTTATTAGCAAACGACTGTTTGAATGACTCGGCTTCAACGATACATTGTGAAAACAGTGAAAACGAAAAAAAGGTGGATAACGTTGATTCACCAATGATGAGAAACGTTCAACAAGAAATGACGTGCAATGTAAATTTCGTTGTACAAAACGATTTTATGGTATATGCACAAACTTCTATACCATGCACTGATCCGGTAAAGGCAACCGCAGTGCTGAATGTGAATGTTGATTGTGCAAAACCTGAATTAGCTGGGACGAATAAAGGAATAAAAAATGTAAATTCTTATCAAGAGATACCGGTATGTTTCATATTCTCGATGAATTGGATTTTAAATTTTATTTAATATCGAATTAACTATTACATTAAAAAATTCAGTTATAATCATAATTATTTGCGGAGAAATGAAGTCGATCATTTACGATATCAAAAATCATAGTCAAAGTATTGGAATGGAAAATACAGCTAATTAAATTCCCCAAGATTCCACATTTTCATCTTTAGATATCAAATAAATCAGATGGTATCAAAACCCAGAAAAAACATCCTCGTGGATCTGTTGGTCGTCATACGCTTTCAGTCGATGTCGCATGGTTAAAGAAATTTGTAGTGCTCAAGGCTGCAAATGGATCTATAAATGAAGAGAAAACGAAGTAAATTTTCTCATTCTAAATTTTGATGACATTTCAAATATTTAAGTTGACTTTTATGTAAAAAAACGAGAGGAATCCTTTATTTTAACATTTCCTTTCAATGAATTTATTATAAAATTTCCATTTAGGAATAACTATGATCCGGAAACTGAAAGACCACAAACGTTATCACTACGTCAGCGTCTTCGCAGTCTCGTGGGTTCAGCTCGCAATGTAATCCAGACAACTACCGGGACACCGAACAGAGAATTATCTTCTCATAATCCATTCTCAAAGAAAGTATCTTCGGCCAATTCATCACCAAGGAAAAAATCGCAAGCCTACTAACACTTACCGTGTATTAATTGATTCGCAACTAATCGAGCAACGTTCTAAGATGTAGAAAATATAAAAGGGCTTGTATAAACTGATTATTAAAAAAATTTTTTTAAAAAATAAGAGATAAAGTTTTGCACTGCGATAATTTTTCTGGAATTAAAAATATTCTCATATCGTGAGCATTATAAGTTCTCATTGCTCTAGAATAAATTACCTCAAAAGTTCAAAATTTTATACATCTCTTTAACTTTCAGAAACATTGAGTATTTAGAGGACACTAAATATATTTTTTATGTTTGCTAGAAAGAAGATTAACGCAGGTTTAACTCGAGACCGAAAAATTTTCATATCATCAAGGCTGCTGTCATTTCATGAGCTAATTAGACATTACTAGTTTTTCTTTTGTATATAAAGTTCCTGCACTGCCATTATTTTAGTTCTAAATGATTTTTTTTTATTTTCAGATATTGCTACTTTTTTTACTGCCTATGATTTTTAATAATAATAAAAAAAGAAGATATAAGCCAAATGTCATTCCGAAGTGTTTCGTATGTATCGTTTCATTTTTCTTGTGTTTTGTTTATTTCCTTTTTTCTGTAATTATATCTCTGATCAATAATGAAAACTAATTAGTATATGACGATGAGTAATGAATTTTACAACCTCTCTTAATTGTCTCTTTCTGAATGTTATCTACCTTTCACTTCCAACATGAATTGCCAAAGAGCTGATTTACCATTCACAACATATCAATAGCTAATTCCTATGCGCTGTAAGGGTGTCAGTTATTTCTAGAAAAATACAGTAGAAATACAATATTCCTAAAAATTCGAAAACTTGGAGATTTTCATCAAAATGTTTTCGGAAAAGTAGAATCCTATTTAGGCACAGATAGTTGTTCGCGCAGTATTTCATGTCGTACCCAACATGTGATTTAAATTCTAAATTTAAAATATTTAAAAAGTCAAAACTGCTTCTATGAAACAGATGAAAGATGAAAGAGATGTAGTACGCTAATTACGAAAAGATAGTAGTCGAGAACTTAATTTTTAGTGCAAGTTATAATATTGTTAGGGAACAAATAAAATTGTTTGCTCCCTTTATATATTTCTTCGTGAAAGATGCGATGGAGACGGGTTTCATTTCGAAATTCAAAATTATTCCATTCCCTACGACCAGGAAGTGCCGTCTATCCAATTCCAAATGACATTTTGAAGTCGTACTCTCCAAATCATGAGAAATTCTTTGTATCGTTTCAAAAATTAAATGAAATTTATAATTTTACTTTCTAAAGCACAGTTACTTGTGATTACATCATTTCCTCTTTTTTCATAATAAATAAGGTGAAAACCGATGAACAAGGAGAAGTTACCAAACATACAATGCACAATTTGTAAATAGCTCAGAAAAAAAAATTATAATTATATCTCCCACTTAAATTTCACAATTTACATCATGTACTAATAATTTATCCTATAAAAAAGTCCAATCTGACACCGTCCTGCATAGCATGCACAGTTTAGTTGCAATAAATATAGTCTTGAATAATCGTATCGACAACTTTAAAAATCCAAAAATTAGTTAAATGGATGATATTTAAAAGAAGGAAACTGTAGACCATTTTTGAATCGACAACAAGACGAGAAATACATCAAAACAAAAATGTAGTGATATCGTGGAAAAAAATCTGCAAAATCTGTAGGATGTGAATTGTCATATGTGGAAACAAGCAATAAAGTAATAAAATAACAATAAATTTACAGATTAAAAACGATTGAGAGCAAAACCTACGGGATATAGATCTCCCTGAAAAATCACAGAAATAAATAATTGAAAAAATTCGAGTTCTATTTTAGATAAAAGGTTATTTTTACCGTGTTATCAAAAAAGTTTGCTTTAAACATTAAAACATACACCTACATACATACATACATACATACATACATATGCACACCGCGGAAGATAGAGGTCATAATTGCTCAATCCAGTAACCGGAATATTTCTTGATCATTGGGCATTGAGTGAAAATCCTCTGATGAGTTATGCCTCGAATGATAACCCGTTGGACTTGAAAAACCGGAAAATCGTTCGCGTTCACGACTTTGCAAAATTTTCCGCCAAATACGGCACACTATACCACCTCTGTGAAATATAACAAATTTGACAGGGGGAAAAATGAAAAAATAATTCAACTTGAAATTCATTCTTTCTTTACAAAAAGAAACAAAATCTGACTTCAGTATGAACAACTGAGATTGCTTAAAATTAGAATAGAAGATATCGGACTCCAATTGGTTGCCATAGGAGTTCTCAATCCAAATGGCCATCTTTTCCTGTTTTTCCTAAATGTAATCCTAAATGTCTTTTCCTCTTTTGTCAGCAATGAAGTAGTGGAGAAAGTTTGGGTTTAGGTAAGTTTTTTTGAATCACTGACGAAATTGCAAAAATTTTGTTTTATGTTGAGAAATTTGTGACAACAATTCCTGTGTCACTTAATGAGTGTTTGCTCCTTCGTCAAGAATTGAATTGAAGAGTCGTTTGATTGAGATGGAAGAGTTCAAAAAATTGGATCAGTTGGGTTCAGAATTAGCGGATAGCTGATAGGAATGCTTATCTTATTCTACAGTGATTTTGACAATAATTTTGAAAAAGCTTTTTTTGATCAGAAGTAGTGGGATATATGAATTATTGCAACAGCTGAAGTACGAATTCGGTAGATAAAACAATGGTAAATCAACCTTCAGTCATCTCTTGAAGATGATGATGAAATAAAAAGAAGTTGCTAAAATTGAGATAGCACAAAACACATGCTCCTTTGCATGAGCAGATTTCAAAACTTTCCAGCACATAACTTCATCATATATAGATTTAATATTTTTTATTATAAGATTTTGGTTTTTCGATAAGTGGAACTACCCACATGACATGACGTACCTCAGATTAAGTCTCACCAAATCTTCTCGAGTGACAAAATCGAGAAGATCTTGTTTCGTATATTCTTCTTCTTGAATTCGCACAATTGTAGTATCATCACATCCGAAGGACCGTAACCACTGCGCTAATTCATCATCTCGAATATTTCTAAAAACAAAAATTATAATTACCTGTTGCATTGAAGGTGTAATAAGAATTTATGCAACAATATATAGCAATGATTTATATTTTTAAATCTTGATAATCATTATTAGATTTATTCCAATCCAATTCCTCGTTCAAAGTTAATTAATTTCATTCCATGAGATGAAATAACATACAAAGAAGTTTGGACACGGCTGAATGGTTCTTGTTCCAAGTGCTGAAAACCTTCCAATGTGCATATTGGTGAAGATTTAGAACCCGTTTTTGTTTGCAGCACCAATGGTGATAGGGGGAAACCAGATGGTACTGAAGGCAGTGCTAACAATTGTTGATTACTTGGTATATTATCGTTATCGGACAACAAATCAGTTAAACGTTCCACACGTAGTCTTTTCTCTTTGAGAGTAGTCTGAAGTAATTCGTTGTATTCACGTTCAACGGCAACCAATTCCTCAAATAACCTAAAAGAAGGGCTTATGAATGCAAAAAAGAAAACAAAAAATTTTTTGAAAAACAATCAATGAAATAAAAAATTTCTCTGGAATTTCAAAAATAAATCGATGAATTTCGTCAATATAAAACATTTTGTTTGCGTTCATGAAAAGAAAGAAAAGTAATTGATTTTACCTCCTGTTTTCATCAACCAATACTCGCATCTCTTTTCGCATTTCCGGTGAAAAATTACCCCACATGGCTTCTCGTGTCATACCACGGGATGCAGAATACGACTGGCTATCCACAGTTGAATGTTCACTATGAGAGCCTCCACTTTCACGAGATATCGATGACATACGATTACCCGGTGCATCCTGAACCGATAGCATCGCTGACAAATCTAAAAATAAATCAAGAACTATAAGCCTATCTTAAGAAGACATATTTGAACCTTTTTACTCGTCTGACCATATTCACAACCAAGCGTTCTAAAAATTCTGATAATTTAATATGATATATATCAATGAAAAATTTCTTCCCGAGATCGCGAAAGGATGTAAATCACCACAAATCAAGCATGTAAACCAAATAGTAATTTTATAAATTTGTTTAAATAAATTTAAATCTTATCAAGAAATTTCGAGAATGCGTTAAGTTCATGAATATTAGAAAGGTAATAAAATCATTCATTTCATTCTTTCAATTCTGAAGAGGAAGCTGGAATATGTTTTGCAATTAGGCCAAAATGCTCTAAGAACAATATAACTGACTATTATTTTGGAAAAAACAATGCATACTGAACCCTGGCTTACTACTCTAAAAAGTCAATACTCTTATAAAACATGGGAGTTACATTTTTACATACATTTGAGAAACCCACATCGTAAATTTACAAGAAAAAAATCAAAAGAACTCAAAAATTTTTAAAGAAAACAATTTAGATGTATGAATAAGAAATCAAGTGAATTGTGAGATAAAGAAAATGGAGAATATAACAACTGATCTATTCTATTCTAGTAGAACATATCAGAATTAAGTGAAAACTAACAGTAGCGTATTTCCTGAATATTATATTCAACAAATAGGTACAACTATACATAGAACTCGTGTGGAATAACTACTCGAACAACAGTTTAAATATTTGAGCATCGAAAATTACAGTATTTTTTATCAGATAAACAATAACGTTCTTACAAAACTCACGTCATAATCTGAAGTATTGATAATATTTTTTAATAGAAGTGAATCAAGATAAATGAAGTGGTTTAAAAATACTCGTGCGATAAACCCACAAATCGTTATTGGATCAGAAGTTATGTGAAAATCGAAAATCATACCTGGCGAAAGAATACTAACAGCAGCTTGCACAGCACTACGTATCAAGTTATCAAGAGCAAAAATCCAATGCGGTTTGATGGTTTGCCGGCGAAGTGATGGCTGTACTGCTTCTGAAAAACTATACAAAGCAAGATTAACTTGAGATATTGCAGCAGGCTCGAAATCAAGCTGTGCTCGAACCGTATCAATTGCGTCCTGAAAATGTGATCACAAATATTTCAAAAATTTCAAGGAATTTTGATTCATAGCACCTAACATTAATCGAAATTTTACCACAGACAGCAATGGCCATTTATTCTAGTCTTTCAGGAGTGATATACAGTTTCAAAATAGGCAGATAATTTTATTTACTATTTGAGAAATAGACTCATCTTTCAAGTTTAAATGCAACATTTTTAGGTTTTGAAAAACCATAAACAAATACAAACACACAATACCTGAATAGGAACTGTATCTTTTGAAAACAAATAACTACGCATTCCAAGCAGCAAAGTTAGCAGCATCTCCTGAAAGCTTTTGTACTGAATAACACTTCAAAAACTTCACAAGCACAATCAAAATTTATATTACTATTTTACTTTTTCTTTCAGCGATCATGACTTACCTTTGTGACAACTAGATCACCAGTAAGTTGACTCTTTGCAAGATGCTCATACCAGTTATCAATAATCTGGGAACAAAGAATAATTAGCAATGAGTAAATAATCCAAAAAATTCACAAAATAAGCTAACATAAATTTTCGAATAATTAATGTGGTGTATAAAAATATCTGCAAAAGAGAGACCACGAAATTCATGACTAGATGATCCAGTTTTATTTATAGAACAATTCATAGAAAATTACATTTAAATTTCTCTAAAATGGTATTCGTCATATATTCAACAAATGTTACAATTTATCTTCATAAATGGATGAAAAAAAAGAATACTTCAGTTTTATAATCCAACATGAAACGAGCCAAAGTATTGCGTCGTTCGGAATCTTTTTTGAGCATAAAGAAACGCGAAGACATCCCACTTTCATCGGAAGCAGTCCGATTTAATAAATTCAGATTTGTAAACGATGGAGCAGTCCCATTCACCAAAGGACTACCAAATAATGACGATGAATTTAACTGCGGGTGAGTGCTATCATCTGCAAAAATTCATCAACTTTTCTTCTATGAAAATGGATTTAAAAATATTTTAAAGAAAAGGAATCAAAAGACATTTTCAACAATAAATCAATAATGAAAAATAATAATCAATAATATTTTCAATTTTCAATAATATAAGGAATGATTACCAATAATTGGTGACGAGGGCTGACTTAGCTGCAAATTGCATGAATTTGGTGCAAGACGTGGAGCTGTTGCACTTTCGATTAATAAGTGCAAATTTTTCGCTGTTTCGGTATCTTTATCTGCTTCTCCTTGCGTACCCATATATGATACAGAACGTTGCATTTCTGTAAACTCCGTAGTCTAGTTATCTGAACAGGACAGATGGGAAACTGTTTAATTTCTTTATTTCTATACGAAATTAGAGATACTTTGAAATCGTGATAATGCAACCAAGACTATACTAAATACGAAATTAAGATAATGCAGAATTTCATTCAGATCTTAAATTCTAGGAAATCTTAATCAGATCTTAAATTCTAGGAAAGCGGATGTAGGTGTGGAAATAAATGTATAATAAAATTAGAATCGATAAAAATAAAAAGGACATTAACAAAAATACGACGTATATAATATTTGCACACTGCTTGCTCCTCTCTCTTTTTCATGAAATTTGAGAATGTAAGTTTAAGTGGAACGACTTGACAGTTAATATTGATCAAATGTATTAAGATGGTACAACTATAAAGCGTACAAAGTATCATAGAATTGCTTAACATTCAACACTCGAATAATTCACTGATAGTGTCTTTTTCAAATTTAAAACAAAAATATTGCCTATATATTTAGAATGCATGAACATACCGCGATTATATTTCCATGCTTCGAGGTGTTTTTTATTAGCACTTCCAGTTCGATTTCTGAAATAAAGACGTATTATTTATATGGACTAAATTATCAATAAAATTCTATTACTCATATGGAAAAATTGGTAATGAAAAAAAAATACGAATGTGGTATTAAATGCTGTATGAACGGATCCATTAGTAATTCCGCTGCTGTGGCGCGTTTCCGCGGATCGGGTTCAAAACATCTGCAAGTAAATCCATGCAGCGAGCACCATAAATGAAATATGCAAAATAAAAACAGAAAAATGAGTTGTTCCAGCAAATGCAGCAGAACTTTTTTGATTGCATACAGTGGCTCCAATCTTTAAAAGGCTAATGTTTTAATGCACAAGTGTTTCAGTGCATATTAATTATTTTAGAAGATGTGTAAGTTGCATCAGCAAACACGATTTATTTTTTATTTTTAATGATTTTCACGGCTAAAGTATGGATGTAACATCTGTATCGTCAATATGTCAGCGAATAAATTTAGCGTACCTTAAAATAAATCGTTTACACCGTTCGCTCAAACCATCTGGTATTGGTGGATGAGTCTTGAACATTCCCACCTTGAACATTGCTGCCTGCGGTGAGCCAAGCTCAACAAACGGTGGACGTCCAGTAGCCATTTCAACCATTGTACATCCAAAACTCCAAATATCTGCTGGAGCGCCGTATCCCCGTTGCCCATGATCAATTACCTAAATTGAAATATGAATGAATATATCGACGGCTTATATATATACTACATCTTATATGTATATACTATATATAATATATATATACTTATATATACTATACGACTTATATATATACTATGTCTAGTATTTATATGGTTGTCAGTATATATATGCCGTTGTTGCATCATGCCAGATTTGCAAAAATATCTTGGTTATTAATGTTTTCAACCGTTTGAGTATTTACAGAGATGAAGAAGCAGATAAACGAAGATCAAATAGAAAATCGAAAATTCATTTGAATAAAAAGCTTACCTCTGGAGCCATATACTGCAAAGTTCCAGCGAATGTTTCCGTTACTGGATTCAGACCAGCTAATCTTTTGCATGTACCAAAATCAGATATTTTACAAACACCGCTGTACGTATTCACCAATACATTATCTCCTTTTATATCACGGTGAACTATTTTCTGATCATGCTACAACAAGTACAAAAGAAAGATCAAAATTGGAGCAAAACAAGTCAGATTGCAATAGCTGCTATATTCAGACTTTTCGACAAATTTCAGTTTCATTAAAATTAGGAATGAACCTGAATACTCCATATGATCTATGTATTATTCTAAAAAGCTGAAAACCGCAAACTGTTGTAAAAAGAAAATGAATTAACAAGTATTTTAGAAAACGATTTATTTACAGAAAAACGGAATGCAAACATACAATCCATATCTATAAAGACATAAAGATATACAAGAAAAACTCTTAAGGCATACCAAATAGCGCAAACCATCGAGTATCTGTCTACCATATATAGCCATTGTTTTCTCATTATCCAGCAACGGACCCCATTTACTTCGCAATAGCGAACTTAAACTGCCTGTAAAAACATCTTTCTTGAACAAATATTTGAAGCTTTCTTTTAAATTTTGGTTGAAATGAGTAATTTAGTATGTTCAATTTCACTTACCCCCAGGAACTTGTTCCATAATAATTTGAAAAATATCATTCCCTTGATCTTTTTTGACTAGTTTACACCCAAGGTATTGAACAATATTCTGATGTGAAAGAGTTGAATGTAACTGAATCTCTTCCATCAGTGGTTGCACTTCCTCTTCATTTTTAACTTCCACCTCTTTTACCACTATCGATCTATTATACGTTGAAAGTTTAAATCAATTCTTGGTAACTTTTGCAATATTTGAGATCAACAACACAATGCAATCCCCTATGAAATCCTCCTATGAAATATGTAAATCAATTCATAGCACAAAAGAACAAGATATAACGAAATAGTTACATTAGTTGAAAAAGATTTATAACTATTTCACAAACTCTTTTGAAACATGGCCGTTTCTCATGATGAACTGATTCTTAATAATAAAATAATGAAACACACAAATGCAAATGACAGAGTTATAAAATGGATATTATTGCATTTTCGAGAGTGATGATGAATTAACAGTTCAAACTAATGAAGCAAATGAAAAAAGACTAGATTTGAATTTAATTAAGTAAGGAAATTTTTACCTCTGTGTTGACAGATCTCTTCCGGCATAAACAACTCCATATGTCCCACGACCAAGTACCACACGATCACCACTGTTTGTTAATTCATACTCGAACTAAAATGTCAGGCTTTAAGAACTATAATACTACAGGTTACTAATTAGTACAACTTGTTAATACTTACCTCCAAGCGATTCTGGGCCTCACAATCGTGTAAAACACGACCTGCATTACCATCCAATTCATTAGTCATTTCGATTAATGAAGCCATTACCCTAAAAAACTTGAACATAAAAATCTACTCTGCATAGAATCAACTAATAAACAATTTAGTAAAAACGAAAAATATACTTATTACAGTGAGCAGCCGAGGGAAACACTAAATTAAAATCATCTGAATTTTCGTGAACGTAAAGGAACATTGAACGATCATCACGCTTAGATGCAGAAACTGCTTTGATATTTGCAGCGGTGAAATGCCACCGATGGATGCCTGCAGCAAAAAAAGATATGATGTACAAATAATAAAATTAAAAATATTCTGGATGAAACATGTGATCACAATATAAATAACCTTGTGTATTTCATACGTATTTAATCAGTTATTTCCATAATTATTAAAGAATCAATTTGCGATAATTCACTACTTAACGCATCAGTAAAACTCGTTAGCTAGTGGGAAACGATCTTTCTAGTCGCCAAAAAATTGAGAGAATTTATCAAAAAAAAGCAATTCAGTAAGATCCCAAAGAAGAAAGATGTCTTACCCGGAGGAGGTTTCTTTTGCTGACTGCTCTCTAGCACATGACTGAGAATTATAGAACCTTCGCTTACATTCAATGTCAGAAAACTAGGAGTGTACTGCTGAAATAAAATTGAATAATTAAGCATTAATAGTTTCATCTCATAAGAAATTAAACTACGGTGTTTTGAATCTAATAAGAGAGCACCAAAAGAAACAATATTTGAAAATCAAAATTTTTACAAATGACATAAGACAAAAACAACCTTTGTAACTTCCTGAATAAGAACCGGAAAACGTCCGCAAACAATTTCATCTTCCGAATCGATAGCTTCCATGAAAAATTCTGACCAAAATAAAAACTGTTGTTTTTCCTTTTCCACTGGTGACATTGTTGCTGCGCAACGATTTAACAATTTTATATTTTCCATTGTTGATTTCAAAAACCTTTCATAAGAAAAAGTCGTTAGTAATAAAGTTCAATTAGAGAAATGATTATTACCTCTCAGAATGCTGGCTAGAAGATGAGGATAGTCTTCCCTTATTTTTTTCGTTATTTTATCTCTTCCTCATTCTTCACTTCCTTTTATTTTTCAGAAAAATATTGAAGACTTTCACATCCTGGGTTAGAACATGAGTAATAAGATTCTGAAATTTCGGTTCGAAAGTTCGAAAATTGAGCAGACGAATAGTATGAAATATGCTTGAATATTTAATAAAATTTTATCTTTTTTAAAAAACCATTTCGCTTACCAAATAGGTGGTTTCAAAATCGCCATTTTCAGCGCTGCTTGGCATGCTTTGGGATAATCGTCAGCTAATACCGAAACCTCAAAATAAGTGGCCACATCCCAATACTCAGTTAAATTCGTCAAAGCGCCCTTTCTTCCAAGCAAACTGTTAAGTACGACAGCTGTAATTTGATAAATGGAGATCTCTGACTCTCGATCGTTTATGAGTATTCATTTTTTATGAGTAGTGATTAATGAGTGTTCATTTTATCTTCTATGAGTAGTGTTCAACATCCCATCTATTATGATATAAAATGAGCACTTCCGATGGAAGAAATCATAATTACTGTACTGTTCGAGATCGTATAGAGAGTGCTAAATAATACATTGGCATAGCACCTTTGTATTATATTATTATCAAACGACAGACCACAACACTAATGAAATTTATAATTTATAATTACCGATTTGCTGCATTTCACTATTATTTTCGAATGTTTCGCCACGAGCACGTAACAATGTTATCAAATTTATTCCGGAGTACTCCAAAGGTGATAAATCGAACGCTCGTCGATACCACTCAATTGCTTTGTCCAATGATTCACGATCTTCATAATTACTAGCGATGAATTTATCCTTATAAATACGTCCCGCTAAACATATTATGTCAGGTGATACCGCAGCCCCATCATTACTAGAAGTTACTTGCAATACTGTTTGTAAAGCTCGATCACGATCACCCTTTTCATTACGCCTAAAAAAATTCAGTGAATTTATAAAAAATAAGCACAAATAAATAAAGTAACTGAACTTCTCTGAGTAACTGACCCTGAAAGAAATTTTATAATAGTAACTGCAACAGTCAAATTTCACAATTTCCAAACACGATATCAATAAGCCGAAGGACTAATAATAACAACACATCAAGTAGATTACTGTAAAAATATTTATAAAATATAACCATATGTACCCTACAGAGTGTTTCGATGTGAGTAAAAGATCTATAATGAATAATGAGAGTTGAACGGAACTAGAAAGGAATATTTTCTAGTTTCATTCGCGGAAAACCTTACTATTTTGAAAAATGGAATTAAAATAACCTATTAAGCGCAAAGGCGTAAAGGAAACGGATAGCTTGTGCATTTACAATGGAGCAATTCTCGATTCGACTGAGATCATCATAAAGGCTTATCATCGCATCGTAATTTTGATAGTCTCTAAAATCAATTTTTAGCGATGTATTATAACTTTTTAAAGTTCTGCGAAAAAGCTCTACATGTAAATTATTTCTTCATGATACTTTCATGTCACAGAAGTATTAATTTGCTTAGTAACAGAACCACATTTCACATTGTTCCATATGACGACAATAATCTATCTATGAAACCAATGAAACCAATGAAGAAATCCTAATGCGTTGGAATAAAAGAAGAGATGATATAAAATTAATGATATTATTAATATTAGTCATGTTATGAAGACTTGATGTCCTTCGATCAAAAAAGTTCAAATCATCAATCACTAATAAATAAATAGATGGTATGAATTGCTTGAAAGTTGGTACCGCATTTGTAAAAAGCTTCGGAACTTTTCTTTCTAACATATGACTAATATTAGAAAACCGCACTGGATAAATGACCCGGTAATGAATGCTCAGTGAAAACAATCATGACAATTTAGATAAATACTTAAACAAATATCATACCTAAAGAAATGATAATTTCATGTTATTAACCAAATTTACCTATAGCTTAGCATGAATTGATAAAGCGTGTCAACACTTAATACATCCGGATTATCCAAACGATCTCTCATTTTATCGAGAAAGCGATTAGCTTCAGCCACATCTTGAGTTTCACGTGCTTTTCGCAGATCAGACAAGAATTTTTCACGTGAATGTGCCGAGGCCTCAATTTGGACACTTTTCAAAGCCTGTTTCATCCGTGAGCGGAATGTTACCAAACGTCCACATTTGGTATAGGGCTGAAAATTGATAGATTAATGATCGATGTGGAATACATGAATTTCAATTCAAAAAATACTGATACCGCATACTACGGAAAACGTCACTAATCTGATGGCATCTTCGTGGCCAACTGCTCGTTAAACCCTAAATCTTCCAGAAATCCCAAAAGAAAATAACAGTACCTTCTCAGTCATTTGATCGATACTACTTTTTAACTGCGACAGACTTTCAATCTTCGACGTTTTATCGACTGTAACCAATGATGAACTGTCACTAGGTAAAATGTATACTATTAGCGGTAAGTGAGCCAATGTTTTCTGAAATACATATATTTTCAAAACAACGACTCAATCTTTGCAATTATTTTTTGAGCACAAGGAACCATCGAAACCATTCATTATTCTCTACGAAATAACATTTAAAAGGCTTTCCTACATAACAGCAAATGTTTGAGATAAAATGTTTCTAAATCACGGAAAAGTCTGTGAATAATTTATATCGTAAATATTTCAAAGAACAAGGTTTCAGTGGAAGATGTTCTCTAATGATAGTGCAAATACATGCAACTTCGAAACGTAAGTTGCAAGCTTTTTACACTTTATTTGACCGACATATAATATAAATAAAATTGACAGATGCTTGATATAAATAAAAATTGTAAATATAAATAAAATTAAATTACATCATTTAATTCATAAATATAACACGAACCTTAAGAGCCTTAACAAATGATTCAGAAGTTTCTTCCGTCAGAATGATATTGTATGACTGGCCCATGGATTCACGTACTCCAATATGATAACAAAGACTCGGTTGCTGCTGCGCAATAGAAACATCAACCAATGCGACATCAGCATTGTAAAAAACATCAAGAGCATTTGTTTCGCCGAAATCAAGACGATCGAAATCTAAGTGCTGAAAGAAACCTAGTGAAATTTGTCGTTTTCAAACTATGAAAAACAGTTTTTTATTACTTTTTAAACCGCGAATTAAAAAAAACTACAAAAATAAAAAAGTAGCATACTTGAGTGATTTCTAAAGTTATCGATATTATTAAATTTGTTCGATTATAACCTATTATTAATTTGAAAATCAGTGAATGAACATGTCAGATACGCACCGTTAAATTAACATTTAATGAATCTGCAACCTTTTGAACATCATTACAAGCCATCTCACGAATTTTCATATTTTTTGCAGCCTTCAAATCCATTACTAGTACAATCTGAAAATAAAAGAATGTAGACAACCTAATGGTTTCAAAAAAATTTTTCGAATCCTTCAAATCAAAAACCCAAAACACCTAATGCAATGCAAAAATGAGCTGTATGTACAATCTGAAATCCTAAAATCATAGTTTAATTTCCGCTTCTTGTACGCTTAAAACTTTCATTCTTAAGTCATTAACTATGATACATCATAGGAATAGAAAGAATTCACTTGGTGATTCCATTTTTCAGTTATCTGCTTAAAATTGACCTCCATTCTCATTTTTCAAAATCATAAGACAAATCATAAGTCGCGAATTTCATTCTGAATTGAATTAAAAATGTCAATTTTCTATCGAGATGAAGAGAAAAGGTGACCTGAAGTTTTCGAGCAAAATGTGCTGCAGCACTTGTAGCATATTTGTCGGCGGATAATGGCGAAGTAATGGTGGCTGGTAGACGGGTAATGACACCCGGAGGAGCTGTTCGGGGAGGTAGCGGTATTGGACAAATGTCCGCGTTCGGTTGTTCAGCCATTATCCAACTGCTTCATTGCAAATATTTCTACACTGTGCTAGCATCCGTATTTGTGTTGTTATCACTACTGTTGACTCGAAACTTGGTGCTAATAAATAATAATCTACAAATGAAATGAAGTACCCGAAAAAAATTTGATTTCCTCCAAGTTCTCAAAATATAAGGATAAAATGTTCAATTCTGCAATCATTTTGCTTAACATGCAAAGAACTAATTAGAACTCAATTTCTGCATAACAATTTGGACAGAAATGTTTAGTAAGATAAATATCTTGTAGTAAAAAAATAGTATTTGTTCAAAGATTACCTTCCGATTCACTTAATGAACAAAACGCAAACTTTCTTCCCAAGAGATAACAATTAAAGTAGCACGTAAAACATTAACCAAATCATCTTATTTGTCTCTTTTTCACAAATATTTTTAAATATCACGCCGTAACAATAATTCGTATATTTCTAAAAAGATTGTTTACAGCAGAAAATGGGACAATGGAGGGAATGGAATCTCTTATCATACTTATCAGTACTGATAAAATAATCCCCACTAATGCTCGAGATGGATAGCATAATACTACAAATCACATCGCTTATTAGCCAACAAAACGACGCAAACACGGCACGTATACCTTCTGACGGCCCTACTTTGTAACTCTTTCGTCTCGCGTCATTTTCAAAATTTAATTTTGAAAATCAAATAAAAGATTGATTAATTGCCATCATTCACATGCATGTATATACCTTGTAAATACCTTATCATGTATATACCTATCATGAGTGTGTATATATGTATATACCTTATATGAAAAGTTTTGTAGTTTTTCTTTTTTTTTAATTTATTGTAAAACATGGATAAAGGAATGAATGAATTTAATAAGGATGAATTGTTTTTTTTCGAATTTTTAAATTTAAAAATCCGATCCAATACTGCGAGTAAATTATGCAGATTAGCTTAAATGAACAGATATTTATGAACGGTTATGAAAAAGATATAATGATGCACGATAAAAAATTTTTCCGACGTCTATTTTCATCCATTTTATTCCATTTTATTCTATTTTATATTTCAATTTGTCTTGATTTCAATCAAGTGTTAATGTTAATTTCGAATTTTAATCTTAATCTAATTTTAATTTGAACTTTGGGAATAATTTATTTTCAAATTTAATCTCATTTCCTTTCTTCTTAGCTTTCTCCTTTATTAAATTTTCTTCTTTTCCTCTTTCTGTTTCTCTTTTTTATAACGAAAATAGGATAAAGAAAAATAACACTAAATCCTAATCATATAGCATAAGTTCAGCTTAACTCTAATGATAGTGATCGTCAGCCTTCTCTTTAATACTTCTAACTTCTCTTCAAACTTCTACGGTAATTTTCCATGAGTACTTCATGACTATCCTTTGTTTTTCTTTAATTTTAGTGATATTTTCAAAGATATCGATAAGAAGAGATCATATTCAAATGTATATTTCATGTTTTATTTGTCTAAAATGTAAAAAGATTGTTGTGATGAAGTGTTTGAGTTGAAATTCTCCATCTACTTACAAAAATTTAAGAAGGAAGCTAATTGGGTTTGTTGGAAACAAATTGAGATGAATTTTTCAACTGGACAAGCAGGTTTGATAATCGATAATTTTATCGCGATAGATCGATTTGACACTAATCCAGGTGTCAAATATTGTTTCCTTTCCAGTGCTCATTCTCGTCATTATCGGAAATTAACTGTAAGTTCCAATAAAATTTTATAGTTCATTGGTAAATCGATATTTCCTTGCATATATTACTCTCTATCTATCTACATATATTATTTTGTATATGTATATAAGGGAAGAGAATTGTGTATTTTGAAAAGAATTTCATAATTCAAAATTCTGAGTTGAAAGTCCGAGATTAACGGACATACATTTGAGGTATTTTTTTGGTTGGTTTATATCAAAGTTTGTTTAATTAGTATAATTAAAATCATAGCTTGTTTATTGAGATCATTTTCATTTATCTGTTTACTGTACCTTCTATTACTAATTTAAAAGTAATTTTATAGAATAAATGGCAAAGCGATAGAATATATGAAATATATTGTTCACCAATAACAGCAAAATTGTTATCTGTAATAAGTAATCGAAGAAAACGGTATAATATTCCGGATAAATGGATTATACCATTAGATGTGAATGTTTGGCATGAAATGGACGGATTTCGGGTGATACTTGTAGATGCAAATCATGCACCTGGCGCCGTTATGTTTATCATTGAAGGTGATCATCGTAGTGCTCTGGGCCGAATCTTGTACACTGGTTTTTTCCGAGCCGATGCACGATTTTATCAGAATGTAATAGGCCTATCAATATTGCAAGAGGTTCACTGTATTCATTATATTTCTGATAGGTTTGATCCTTGCATAACTTTCAAAATTTTTGATTCTTGGCATTGATTTCAGAAACCATAGTATAAAAATTTTGCGAATGCAAAGCAGGATTTTAATCTCGTAGAAATTGGATAAATGTGAAGACGGGATTTTAGGGTTATCAGAACAATGAAGCGTTGAAGGAATGTTATGAAATTGGGAATTTAACAGAATCGTAAAACTAGTAATATTTTGAAATATTCAAAAAACATTTTTCTTCTATCAATTCAAATGGTATTAGTTTTTTTAAGAAAAAATTTGATGTTATTTGTATCGATTCAACTTCTGCTGATTTCACGAGAGAAGAGTTTCCAAGCAGAAGATCTTCAGCAAAGGAAGCAGCAAACCTTCTTCGACTGCTTAAATATAACAGAGTTAATAGTGTGGCTATTCCGATACCAATAATTGGTTGTGAAAGTTTTCTGGTCAACATATCTCGGGAATTGGAGGTATTCTTCATTGATAAACCACAGTTATATAAGTTATAACAGTTATAGTACTTATATAACAACAGTTATATAAGTATCTTGTTATATAAGTTTAATTTTCCTTCTTTTACGTATCATTGAATTTTACGTATCATGATTGATTACCTTGATAAAACGAAAAAAGAAAAATTTCTACTCAAAATCCATTTCTTACAAGAATAATGAAGTTATCCTGTAAGAGTAAGATGTAAAGATGTGATGTAAAACTATAGATGTAAAACTTTGCAGTGCAAAATTTGGCTACACCCAGAAAGGTTTGAAATTTCTCGCATTCTCGGAATAAATGATTATTTTTCGGACACGAAAGAAGATACTTATATTTGGACTTGTTCACAAATGTTTGTTTTTTCTAGACGTCTTAAGTTTGAAGGACAAATAATGCTGAAGATGTTATGGTATTTTATTATTTATAGTAGCTCCATAATCGCTACATTTTTACCTCAACTTTTCTATGTATAGTTTTGCTTCTTCATGTGAACTTATTTTCACATTACTATTATTTATAGCAACATAAGTAGGTAACTGAAATCACAATTGGTTAATAGATAATTTTTCCTTTTTGCTTTAGAGAAAGTCAGCAAGTTCTTTCCACGACTAATTCCCACATTATCAAGGTTTCTATGGCACGTTATGATATGTCAAATACACCACTAAAGTAAGTATTTTTATTCGGAATTTTTAGCGATATTTCTTTTTTGGACATATATAATTTGAGAAATTCTACTGAAAATTAATTATTAAATTTTCTTTTTTCAACCATGTTTGTCTTTTCCTAAATAGTTTACCTTTAAGTAACTCTTTTGTATCGTTGAATGCTTCATTTTTCATTTATTACTGGCAATTCATTCAGGAAAGCCTAATCAACAATTGAATCAATGTAGTTATTTAAACTATTAGTATTAATTATTAAATTCCTACGTCTATAATATATGATCATATTAATATTGACGCTTTGTTAGTGGTAAATTTATCATAAAATTTGTTATGAAATATCTTACGAAAACGATTATTTATTAATGGGAATAGAAAAATTGTTTGGAATATACAATGCGCTGCAATCGTTAACTTCAATCTTTATTTAGTGATATGTTTTTTTAATATTGAATATAATCGACGAGTGATTTTCCGGAACAATTTCCATAATAAACGAAGAATCATTATTACATTGCGTTTTATCGGCTCATTAATCAGTAATATTCTGCTAAAAATTTGGTAGAAATAATTTTTAGCAACGAACGGGAGCATATAATTCAATATTCGGATCACTGCAGTTCAGCTGAACTACGGTCATTCCTCTCGTTAATATCCTTTTCACGTGTGATTAGCACCCCAAATAAATTACCACGTTTAATCAAGGATGAACTGCAAAATTTAAGTTTATTTGGAGCAGAAACAATGCACTGGAGTGGAAATAATTGTAAAGAAGAAGAAAGTCCGGAAGAGTTGTTTTTTGATCCATTTAGAATTTCGTGGAGGTTAATTTTCATTCCTAACCGATTTTAATAACTAATTATATAGTTACGATTGTTTGACAAATTTTAAATAACGGTTACAGAAGAAAAAAAGTTATGTTCTCAATTTCGGGTTATCCGTTTAGTTTGTCAATTTCTAGATATTTTCTAGATAATTGCTAGATGTAGTTTTCATGGATTAGTATTTATGAATAGACAGCAGGGTGAAGTGTTATTCTTTTACACAATCCTTTATCTCTTTTATATATTACGGGAAGTATAATAGATTTTAAATATGCAAATAATTATTGCTATGCTTTGAACTTATTGTGTTGCAGAATAGGAATATCATTTGATCACGCAATCAGGAAGTTTTATGATCAGCTATCTTCAGTTGAGAATTTACTCGATTTACCAGATGATGGAAATATGGGAGAAATGTTACCAAAAACAACTCTCACTGACAATTTCAGCAACAATCAACATTTAGAAATGACTATTCCCGATATTTATCAATTGGATAATATATCAAATTCAAGGGCTTTTTCATTCCAAAAATTCTTTAGTAATTTCGTCAGTAGTATTTTACATATGGGTGATAAACGTGATGCTGAAGGAGTAAAAATTAGAATGGATGAAATGACGGTATTGGATATAGAGTACGACGAGGATGAATGGCAAAAAACAGGAGATTCTTCGCAAGATACTTGTGAAAACGCTAGAAATAGGACATTTGATACAAAAATGACTATCGGAGTTTTGGAAAGGCAGTACGATGTGTCGATCGTGTTGGATTATCTTACGAACACATTTTGCACAGACGATACTGATTTTGGTTCTACAGAGAGTGAGGAATTTTCAGAACTTTTTTCCGATATGGATATTTCAAAAATTTTCAAAGGTTTTGGTGATTTGTTCGAGAAATACCAGCAGAGCATAGGAAAAATATCAGGTAATCATATTACTAATTCAAATTTGCAACTGGATTAGAATCGGAATTTTAGAATTTCCAATTCTTCTATTTTTCGTTTATTGTAGTTGGAATCGTTGATCAACCATATCACGCTGAAGAACACATTTACTACGATCCTTCAAATGCATCGATACTTCCAGATTTTGTACATGAATTATTGCATCACAGCCCCATTTTTGAATCGCAGGTTTTGTTTTATATAGGATTAACAAAGTTTTAAAATAAAAGTTGTTCCACGGGAATTCTATTTCAAATATCTTTCCATATATTAAAATGGCCGAAAATTCTGTAGAAAATTTGAATAAGTTAATATTTCAAGTTCCATGATTATGTCACGACAGACGCAAATGTTGCCGACGCAATTTTAAATCTTTTTCAGATTTAATTTCATTTATAAATTTGTACGTTATATACAGCTGGCATATTGTAATTGATATCACTCATCTTAGAGGTGAAACCGTATGAAATATAAGATCATGAGAAGCACAAAAAATGTTAATCCATGTAAATTTTACAAATTTTTAAAAGTGTAGTAATATCTGTTTCAGGATGGTTCAACGTCACCACAGCAAATTGGCGTTTTAAACTGTTCCGTACTGAAAGATTTGCCAAAAAACAGAAATTGATGTCGAATTTACGATATTAAACATAAATTTTTCATTACTCAAATGTTTTATTTGTGATAATAGTTTGAATTGTTTAATTTTAAAGTATGCTGATTGGTAAGTTTTGTTTTATTAGTCAATATAAGGTATTAAATATATTTCAGCATCAATTTACTTGAGTAAATTGAGTGTGTAGAGTATTAAGAGTATAGAAATATGGTAAAATAACTGTTCCAAAATTGGAATAGACTAAAATGTGCTAAAATATGTACTTGAGAAAAAAAAATCTTTTTTCTCCCATTTCTTGAAATCGGATAAAATGAAGTTTTTGAAACATATTTTATACATCACAATTTAGTTTAATCTCGTTAAGATGAATATTGAGACCACTATGTGCAATTCAAAAAAGAAATGAATAGGTGCAGTATATGGTTATTGAAGGATGCAAAAGAAATATTTGAAGATATTAGATAACTGATTAAATTTAGAGAAGGTATATCTGATAGATATTACGTTTAAGAAAAGTAGCGATGTGATTATTCCTCATATTTAAATCAACAATATGTAATCAAATACAATTATATAAAATATTAAATTGAGTAATCAAACAGTATTTATGATTTGCTGTTATTTATGATGAGTTATTTCTGATTTAATGCATTGTTATCAGTTTCATTTTCGTTTTTACTTTATGAGTTTTATTTAGTTATTTTTTTCTTTTCCGTTTCTTCCTTAATTGTTGGCAAATAATTTTTTTGCATAGAGACATTTTTTCGTTGCTGTTGTAACAAAACCTGAAATAAACTCAGTCGAAGATAAAATAAATTCATGATAAATTCTTTTATCAAAACTGTATAAATTCAGATTATCATTAAATGCTACGAGACTGAACATTTCGCCTTATCAAATAAACGGACTTTTGTTGGCGTCGATTAATCGCAATTTCCAATAAAACTATTGCAAGAATCTCTAGATGTTACTATAAAATATCAATTGATATCTGAATTATGCAATCACTATTTTCAATTTGAAAAATACCTTACCAGTCTTATCAGTCTATTTTCATCATTTTATTATCCTCATCTTTTATGATTTCAAAATATTCTTAAATTTATAATAAAGCAAATCGGAAGTTTATTTTTTGAATGGAAAACATCTTTTGCAGTTATCACTAAATACCACTCTTTTGAAAACATTTCCTAATAGTTTCCGTCATTCCCTCTGTTTAAATTATTATATTCTTCGAACAACTGAATTTTTTTGGAAATTTTGAAGAAATTTTATAGTTCGTTGAATTTAATATTATGACCTCAAGTTGTCGTTTCCATCGATTAATATACAATATTCTTTCAATTCGCCGTCCTTTTTCCAGAAGAAAGTAAATAATCGGTGATAAAATAAGTTGTACAAGGATAGCTCCAATTAGAAATGAACATAGAATCTGAAGAATCAAAAGAATGAGAAGTGGAGTCTGAATTGAAAAGTATAGAATATAAATCATTTATTATGGGTCGGGAACTCAATTTTAACTAAATTTGAATTTAATTTCGTTTGATTTGTTCAATGCAATGTTAAAAAATTGTTTTCGAAGTTCTTTTTGACCATTTTGATTGTCTATATTAATTACTTGACCACTGATGATCGTAGTTATTTATCAGTGAAATAATAATAAAGCGATAACGAGAGGATTTACTTTCATACTTTTCGTAATTTCAGATACTACTTTTTTTCGACAACCAATAATTTGATTTGCATAAAATGATTGATTTACTTTATCTATAAAATTTTCTCTCACACATTTTTGTAGTGATTATTATATGGATAAAAAATAAAAAAAGTAAGTGAAAAAGAAATTTTGTTGTATTTTTGGTAAAAAGTTTTCTTTATTAAAGATTACAGTCTAAAAAGTAAAATACTTTCATATTCGATGATGAGTGAAGTGGTTGAACTATTTTCTTTTTGTAAGCTTGAAAGCTTGATTTAAGTAAAATCATTATAATTATTAAAAGTTTTGGACACGAGTAAACTTTGTTCTAGATGGATCGAGCAAGAAATTGTCTTTGAACAGCAGGATGGAGTGAATCGTCTTGGTATCCAACTATCGGACCACCAAAGGTCATACTTCGTCATCTGAAATCTTCAACTTCAGTTTATTAAGTAAATAATATTAAACATAATTACCTGCACTAATTCTTACTTAATCATTAAAGTTATGTATTTTGAATGGTAAAGCGAAAAGGTAGAAAAAAGAAGTAAAAATGAAAGAACTGAATGAAGTAAAAAAGTGAATGGAAAGAAAGTTCAAAGTTTAAGTGAAATTGTTCATATGTACCTATCAAATTCCATGCAATAATGCCTGGCAATAAGGTTTCATTACCTTATGATGCGTAAATGTCCCAGAATACAGACTCAACCATTCATATGATCCCTCAACTCCACAACATTCCAATTGTCGCTGAATCGAATTAACCTTCAATTTTTTTTAAAATTTTTCCAGGAATTGATGAGATTTTGAGAAATTAAAAATCATTTATACTTGATTACTTTTAATTACTGTTAATTAAGATTAAGGTTTTATCAGTGAAAAGAACTGAAAATTTTTAAAATAAACCGAACAGATATGAGATATTGATCAAGTTTTTTAATAATCGGTTCATTTTCAAGTAAATCACGCACACCAATGATATCATCGATAAATTTTGAAGTATTATAATCATTTTCAGTTAAAATCATTTCCATTGAATCTTCCATTGGTTCAGTTATATTAAACTAAAATTACTAAAAATTATTCAGAAAATTTGACTTTTTTTTGAAAAATATAATATTTTCATTTAAATGAATTAAAATTGGGAAGGAAAAAAAATATTTGTGTTAAAAAAAAGTTACCGTTGGTGCAGTTAAATTTGATGAGTAATAATGAATATAATGAAATTTATTAAGCCATGAGCTACTGAAAGCTTTAGCAGATGCTTGTGATGCTGTTAAAGCAAGAATTATTCCTTGAAAACAGGAAAAGATATTATTCAAGAGTATAAGGAGCAATACTTTCATTACTTTAAGTTAATTAATTATATCAAAGAATCAAAAAGATGAGCATCATAGTAATATGTGATATCACTTAATACAAAACGTGTTAATATATGCGTGAAATTTTACCTGATATAGAAAATGGAAAAATGATAATCAATTGGAATAACAAGACTATTATTAAAAAATGCTTGATTGCTTCATACCTTTTATCCAAGAATAATAGAAATGTTATGACATCAGTTATTATCACAGTACCTATAGTTGAAAGATTAATTATTTGAAATAAAAACAATTAAAAAATATTGATCAAATTTTTTAAAATCAAATCATTTAAATTTTTGATCAACTTTTTTGACGGATGTTTAAAAAAAGGAAAATTTAAATTATTCATACAATGCTGTTCATACAAAAATAAAAGCATAGCGTTCATATAATAAGAATTCAGTGCTTTCACAATATCTTTAATTTCAACAATTTGTATTTTTGTAGAAGTTCTTCCGGATATTTTTTTATTTTTTCAGTTTTGCAATTTCAAAATATGAATTTAACTTGTAGGGATTAGACTTTTTTTGACGGAAATATTCATTCATATTAGCTTCATCGCTTAGATCCATTTTTGATATTGATTTACAATTATTATCAAAATTCTTTTACACAAATATCTTTTTTTTAGAAATCAATAATAATTTTATACTTAAATCTATTATTTTCCTTTTTTAATAAACGTAAACAAACATACTTGAAAAAATTGCATATTCAATAACAAATTCTAACAAATCATTCTGCCCATATAGTTTAATATTAAGTAAATAAGGCCGTATTATTAGCGTAAATGATTCGTAAAGAACTGAAAATCTTTGCTATTAATGCTTTTGAAAAGATCTCTAGTGCACATATCAAGAAGAGCAAGTTAATTTGGAATATACTGATCAAGAAGTAGTAGATTAGTTCCTCGTAAGAGGTTTATGATATTGGCCATTTAATTGATTATCGCTTTCATTTATATTAGAGTGTCTTAAATTATCAGTGATATCAGTGAGGAGAAATCTAAAATCATTGCAATTCTATGTTAAATAAGGACAGACTCCATTTATCAGAGGAAAATAAGCTGTTTGGAGAAAAAAAAGTAAAAGAATTAGGTGAATAAATTAGTAAAAATATTAATAATAATGATAATGATACAATAACAATAATAATAACGATAATAATGCAGCAATAATGAAATATTTCTTAACCGATGAAAACGATACAGCTTTTTAAAACCATTAGCATTAGTGTCACCGATAGGCCATTCGGTCGTTTCATACTTCCAATAAATAAATCAGAAATTCCCATCATTCCAGCTATTTCTATCAAAAATTTCCGTAGGAAATGCAAATTTCTAAATTATCTTTTTGTTTTAAATTAAATTAAGGTGAATAGTAACAATCTAATCATTGTTTGCTTTCATCCAAAAACATAGGAGTATTCAACGCATTTGACGTTAAGGTAACGTTGTTTTCTTAGAAATACTGGCTGAAAGTAAGTTAAATAATTCTAAGAAAAAATAAAAGTACCGAAGAAGGATTGTCATGAATATTTTTATAATATTTGGATTTTTTAATGTAATTTTAGCAGTTTAAGCGTTAGTGATTCATTCAAATGAATTGAACTAGAGAAATAG
>JABVXU010000488.1:0-40221 GCA_013365365.1 Cruorifilaria tuberocauda
AAAATAATTATTAACAATCAAATTTTAGTCTATATCATTATATATCACTCTAGATTATAATTTATCAGCTATATCCTTCTAATATTCCTTTTTTTTTCAAACATCTAGAATTGGATTTGGAATTTCAGGTACATCGTTTTCTAACAATAGAACCAATAGCATGACTAATTTCTTCGTCACCTATTTCCGCTTTTCAATCTTCAATTCTACCATTATTTTATTTTATTTTTTGGATGAGTGGTTGTTGAATTATCATTTTACTTCTCATTTACAACTATTCGTTATTAAACATACAGTTTAACATGCAGTGATAACCGTTATCACTAAGCTATTCAACTCAGCGATTTAATTTCTTTATTTTTATTTTTATTTTTTTTGCAAAATAAATATGTATGTTGAAAATAATGACAGGTGAGATACACTTATCAATGCTGCTAGAAAGAAACAGAAAAAAAAACTTGAAGATTGCTGCCATATTTCTTAAGAGTGTTCTGGTATTTTTCAGGAAAAAAAACATTTTTTTTCATTTAATTATAATAATTTTCATTAACGCCTTATCAAGTTTTTTTTTTGTTACTTACATGACAATTACTAATTTAATGGACAATTTTGTTTTTTTTTTTGTAAAAGATTGTAAATTATTTCTTTAATCTTTCTTTCCCTCTCTCTCGCTTTCCCCTTATCTCTTACAATTATCACGTTTATCTTATTATTTATTACCAATAATTTTCTCTCATTTCTCTTCTCAATTACTAATTTTAATTTGATATTATCGAAAACATCTATCACAATCATTTCATGACGTCGATAATACAACAAAAAAAAAAATTTCACTTAATTAAATTAAGCGAACTTTTTTATCGAAAGTTTATATCATTATATATCAGTCATTATTATTTCGTTATTCACCATCATCATTATCAGATATTATCACTTTGCATTTAAACTCATTTAACAATCCTTAAAAAATACTTGACTATTTCAAAAAAAAGAAGGTTGCAGAATTTTCAGCAATATCTTTTTTGGTTTTATCAGAATTTAAAATTTAAACACTGATAAACTGAAATCTCTCATATTTCTACTTTTATTCCTAAACTTTGCCTCTGAAGCTATTTCCTTTTACTTTTTAGGGCATCGATCATTTTTCTATTTACATATTTTTTTCCAAAAAATTCATTCCATTGCCTTTTTTCCACGGATAAACGTTTCATTCTTTTCTTTTGAGAAACATTCCGAAAAGATATCTGAAAAAGTTTTATTTTTCAGACTCTATTCGATATAAGTAGAGTATTTGTTTGCTAAACGACTTTTTTTAAAGTGCATTTTTTTAAAAGTGCATCCTTCTTTTTACATCTAAAAATAAAATAAAAGACAAAAGGCAATCATAAATGCTTTACCACTGCTTTCATCAACAGTGGTAACTTAGGAACGAAACAAAAAAGACAAACAAACAAACAAACAAACAAACAGATAAGTAAACAAACGAAGAAAACGTTTTAAAGTGAAAAATTGATAAATTAGAAAAAGAGAAGAGTGAAAAAAAGGAACAAAAAATAGGAATATATTAAATTATTTATTTGGAGTTTGAAGAAATAAACAAATAAACAAAAAAAACAAACAAATAAATAAACAAACTCTGAGATATATGTCCTCCATCACGTACATTTATGCAAACTGGCACCTGGCTAGCAGCGATAATGACTTCGCTTCTTGTTATTATCGATAATCAGTATTGCTTATCACATACTACTGATACTGTTGATACTGGTACCAATACTGTTACTGCAAATAATATCCTATTGCCTGCAATTATTAATGATGAACAAAGAGCGGGCACTTCATATGATTATAATGGTATGTTTTGAAATTTATTTTAATTTTGAGTAAAATAGATCGATAAGTAATCATTTATTGATTTATTTCTACCTAAAATAGAAGAATAAGTAATCATTTATCGATTGAAGAATTGATAAAATTTCTTTAATATAAAAGGTTAAAATTCATTTATTAGGACGATCATTTCGTGATAATGATAAAAATGGCCCATATATGATTCCAATTAAATGGGACATTTTAATTATTATCAATTGCTAAAGTATGTGAAATGATAAATCAATTATTGATCATAAAGTTATCTTTTGCAGTTTTATTAATTTGATAATATTAATGTAAATAAAATTCTTCATTTTTAATTTTGCTTTTTAAAAAAAAAATTATTTCAATTTTTCAAAAAACTTGTTTATCAAATTAATAACTAGATTTTGCTTATCAAATTAATAAATAAAATTTGTTTACCATAATAGTAACTAAAGTTTGTTTATCAAATTTCTCAGGGCTTTCGGCATACAATCGTTTGAGGCATTCTGAACGACAACGACGACGACATAAACAAATATTGCAGCAAAAACAAAAACAAACATATCGTTCCGATGGTGGCAATAATATTAACGATAAATTCTATGAAAGCTCACGAAGAACGCTGAATGCCAACAACAACAATAACAACAACAATAACAACAACAATAACAACAACAATAACAATAACAATGAAAATAATAATAATGGTGTAATAAGGAATAAATTAAAAGCTTACCATAGAGTAAGAATTTACTTTGATTAAATAATTAGAGTTTTTTCATTTTGATTAAAACATACAGAATGAAACGCTACCATTTTCATGTAATTTTTAAAGTATTATATCTATTTTTGTTTTGACATTTAAAAAAAATTACTTTAAAATAATAGAATAATTGATATTAATTAATTAAGAAAGCTAATTAATAGTGCAGTTATTTTTCATTTTAATTTCAAAAAGATTTTGCAAAGAATTTTTAAATTTCATTTTATTTCTAACAAATCAACATCGATTTTCAATTATTTCAAATATTTAATTTAATTAAAATTATATAAATTATCGAAAAGAGAAAAAGGAAATTTCTTTTTCGGTTACGTCAAATATTCAATCATATTATAATTCCAAAATATTAAAAAAAAACTTTTTCAAAATTTAACAATAACAATTGAAAATTCCAATCTTTATAATCATTTCTCAAATTCTCAAAAGTAAAGTAAAATTTTTTAGCTAACAAATACTTCCGGTATGGTTTATTCCATTATCATTCTATTATTCGTATCATTCTATTTTTTTTTCTTCCTTTTCTATTTATCAAATATTTCAAATAATATCATAGAAAAAAGCGAGAAGCATATCAAATTGAAAAGTTTTTTAAAGCATTCCTCAATTTTTTGTATAATTTTTCAAACGTTCAAAAAAAAGAAAAATATTTTTAAGAAAAAAAAAACAGAAATATTGAAAAATTCTCACACTTCCTTTTACTTTATCCTTTTTGCTGGAAAAAAAAACCGATGAAAATTCCATTTTTGTAAATTTTTTTTTTGAATACAATAGGAAAAAGGTAATGTAAATGATATCATTGATTGTTATCATACATTTATAAAAATGAAAATATGTTATTGAAAAAGAAATGAAAAAAATTTTTTAAAAGAATTTTGTTATCTCAAAAATTTTATTTCAAACGAATGAGAAAAAATAAAATGAATGAAAGCTATTGTATACTTTTTTTTGTTACTTTAAAGAGAAAATAATAATTTTATGAAAAAACGAAAAACTTTTTTTTGTCTTGCTGAAAAGATATTTTCATTATTATTAATTCAATTTTTTTGTTTGGAAATTTTTAATCTAATAAATTAAAATATTTATTTAAAGTTTTTATTTAAATTATAATTGATTCAAAAAAATGAAAGAATTAACCTTGACCGATCAATCAATGCTTATCAAAGTACTGATATGAACGATTATATGAAAGTTATTTTCATTTTTAAAACTAAAATAATCCTTTAAAATATAAATACGATGAAAATATAATATTATTGAATATATATATATATTAGAAATGCATCATTTAGTTTTTTAAAAAACAGGAATTCTTGAAATTCATTCTCGGTTTCTCTCCGGAATTTCACCTGTTATGTCGTGCATAGTTTTTTTCTTTAAGATATTTAGTCGAAATTCATGCTTGGATTATCTTCTTTATCACGCTAATATTTATAAACATTCCTTCATAAGTATTCCTCTATGAATGGAAATTTTCACATTTTTGAAAAAATTAGGAAATAAGAAAAAATTCTAAAATTAAAATAATCCTTTAAAATATAAACATTCCATTGAAATATGATTGAATATTCATATTAAAAATTAAAAATTTTTAAATGGAAAATATTTAGACGTCTAAAAAATTATCTTAGCAAATTATTTTAATTATCGAAATCCTTTTTTTCTTTCTTTAATATCACTTATTATTTACTATAAGTATATAAATATATTAATTATAAATATTTTATAGTTTATAATGAATATATTATAGTTAGTAAAATATAGTTTGTATAGTTTCTCATATTTTATTATAAATAGAAATATTTACAATAAGAATTAAATACAAATGTATTATAGTATAAGGACTGAACATAAATTATTTACAATAAGAACTAAATATAACTATAGGTTACGGTTATAATAAATATATTACAGTCAGTAAGTATAGTTTTAAACATATTTACAATAAGAACTAAATGTAAATGTTATATCATAGGTGATTATATTACAATTAGTAAGTATTGTTTTAATGATTTTTCATATTTATTGGTATAAATAGAAACATACTTACTTGTATAAATATTATAACTATATCATAGGTTACAATGAATATATTATAGTTAGTAAGTATAGTTTTAATGGTTTTTCATACTTACTTGTATAAATAGAATCATATTTACAGTAAGAATTAACTATAACAATACCATAGATATGATGAATATATTACAGTTAGTTAATTTAACTAAATGTTTACTTTTATAAATCGAAATATTTCATCAGATGATAAGTAGTTGATAAGATAATTTTAGTAATTAAGTTATTAACGTAAGTAAATAAACATGAATATGAATATGTTGATGGGGAAAGAAAAGCATTACATTATAACTCTTTCTTTCTTCCTTTTGTATTTCATTTTTAGGATCTCAAATCGAAACGGGAAAGGAACGAACCATTATGTGAAAGTGATCGTAATACTGTCCACATGAATACTCCAACTGAGGAATACGATCCTCCGTTCTTCATCGAAATACGTTGTAAAAGTATCGCTGATTATGAACAACAACAAGGACGCATACCAATTAGGCAACAAGTACCATACTTCAACAACAACAACAAAATTATTGAGAGATAGTGATATTTTAGATAAACTGATAAGCTTTATAATTTAGTCATTTATGACTAAGCAGGTTAAACTTCAAATGAAACCGATCTTATATACTTTATAATTTAGTCATTTATAATCGATCAAGCTGGTGTTGAAATTTACAAATTAACACGTTAGCATTAAATAAATAAAGATCTGATAAGTATGATACTATACTTTTTTAAGTTAAACATTAAGAATATTTAAGAAATTTTAAAATAAATTAAGATTAACATTTTGTGCAGCGTATATTTCAATCAATAAACTATACAAGAGGCTACAAATTACTCCAAATGTTCCTTGATGATAGCATCAGTTATGAATTAAAGTTAGAGTTAAAATGATCAGTTAAAGTTATGATTAGCAGCCGATTACAAGTTTTAATAGAAGTACAAATTATCAAAAATCGAAATCAATAAATTAAATAACGATGTAAAAATATAATGAATTAATGAATAAATTAAAATTAATTTTTGGAATCTTCTGCTCATTCTATAATTGGCATAAAAAGTTTTACTTTTCAAAAATGTACAAGTCATTTAATATTTCTATGGGTTTGACCATTTTTTCGAATTTTAATCTTGTAATTTGCAAAGTTTTTTTTTCCTCCCAATTTCATTATCGATTTTCAGCATAGAAATATTTTCAGTCAATTTCATTTCAAATTTGAAATTTCATATTAAACAGTCTCAAAATATGATTCGTTTTAAATGATAAAATATTTTGGAATTCAAAAAAAAATGTGAGAGCATTGATTTATGATAATTATGATAATCTATGATAATTCATGATAATTCTTGCAGTTTTTTCGATTTTGCTAATACTTTTTATTTCAAATTACTTTCTTATCATTACTGAAATTCTTTCCAATTTGTATGTTTAAATTTATTGTAACCAAACAGTTAGGTATGAAAGAGAAATTATTTCAAGTGCAAAATTTCAAAGATTTTTTCTAACATTTGATAAACTCATTTGTCTGCTAACCTGAATTATCTACCTGTTAAATTTGCTTACCGCAAGCATTTATCAACTTAATGGAGAAATTTTGATTTTGAAAAACGAGCTGTTCCCTACAGAAGCAGAAAAGCAATACAATTTAAAGTAATTTAAATTTGCAGCAATGATAAGCTGTTAAAAATTAAAAGTAAATTCTTTTTTCAATTAGTAGAAAGTTTTGGAATTATGTTCAAAAACTTTTTTAATTAATTCGAATTAATCGCCAGTTTCAAATCAAAGAAGAAAATTTTTTAAATTTTTTCCTGGAATCCAAAAAATGTTTAATATTGTTAACACGTGATATGAATTTGGGATTAGTTAATTAGAAATTTTTACCTGTATTAATAAAAATCCAAATACAAAAGTGTAACTTATACTTATTGTAATTTTGATTAGAGAACTTACTAGTTTACAAAAAATGAAAGTGTTCATAATTTTTTGAATTTGAAAATATATCATTTTATGATTTAAAAAATTGATCTAAACTTTTTAGACGTGCGTGCACGGTATGTTACGCTGCGTACAAAATTACAAGGATCAGCATTTTTCACGTCGACGAACTGGCTCGCATAGTTGGCATCCATATACGATTCCAAATGTGCCAAGCTCATGTGAATGTATGTGGCCAGTGGACAAGTATGGGCATCAGGAACTTTAATTCCTTTTCTTTGAAGTAAGTTAAACAGGTTGATAACTCTATTTTAAGCAATGAGATAGTGAGAAAATTTTTAAAAATTTCATTAAATTAATGATGAGAGAAATTATTGAAAGATAATATTTTATCATCAATACACTATATGAGTGATAATACCTATGATAACGTACTTATGATAACTTGAATGAGTATACTTGCGATTAAAGTTGAAATTTCGAAAATCTAACTTATAATTGACAACTTTTTCCTGTAGAAAAAATAGCCGAGCAATATAATTTGAAATTTTTTGATAATTTAAATGTTCTGATAATTTAATTTTATTGCAGAAATGTTCAAAATTTCTTATCTTATAAATTTTTAAAGTGACAAGTTATTGATTTTAAATTATTTTTGCGTGATTTCTTAAAATAGATAAATAATTAATCATTAATCATTAATTAAATAATTAATCATTTTATATCCATAATTATTCTTGACGTCGAATTCCGCTATTTTTCATGATAATAATTCAAAAATTTTTTGTCAGTATTTTTGTCTTCTCTATTTCTTGAAACTAAAATAAAACGATTTTAAAACTGACGAAAAATTAATGATATTCTTAATTCATCCATCTACAATTACTATCACATCATATCATATCATATCAACTAATATCATTCAATTATTATTGTATCAGTTAGCTGTTTAAGAGTAAATTATTAATTAAGAATCATTTATTCAGCAGGAATATGTAAAAGTAATTAATCATTCTAGAAAGATGAATTAAAGATAGAATTTGAGTTAATGAAATTTTGAAAAGCTATAAAAACATTTAGGTAAAATAATTTCAAAAAAAGTCTGGATAATTTACATTATAAATTCAAAAGATTTCCTCATTTCATTTACTTTTTTAAGTATATAATTGATATATTTTAATGCCAATACAGAATTAAAAAGTTATTAAATTAATCTCTTAAATTAAATTAAATTAATTAATTTAGATTTGAATAATCGAGCAAATATTAAATGGAAGTTAGCAAAAAGCAAAAAGCAAAAAAAAAAAAAAACAAAAACTCTGCACTTCGATTACAATCAGTCAGGGGAGTTTACTTATCAGCGAAATTTCTTTGTTTTTATGCTATACATATTTTTCATGCTCATCTTTATTTGTCACCGATATAAATAGATGTTAAATTAAATTTTAATACTTTTCCTTTCTTGATATTGATGGAATATATCTGTTATCAATAACTGATAAGAATTCGGTAAACGTTAACTGCAAAACTTGCAAGTTTCAGTAATTTTCAATCAATTTAACATTTAAAATGAAATTAAATAAGTTAATCAAATACTTTAAATTCAATTTACATTAAATGTAAATGAAATTATTGTTTGAATGTAAAGAGGAATAAATTTTCAGGAAAGTTGAAATTACAAATGAATTTATCCGATTCATTAGATTAGCTTTTCAGGTTTACATTTACCGGAAATATTATGTTGCATAATCATTTAATAATACTATAATGATAGAATTATTTATTGTAAATAAACTTGTCGGAGCATTCATTTTGGATTGTTTTAAAATTAATCGTTAATTATTTTAAACTGCAAATACAATTCTTCATTGTGGAAGAGTTTAATGTGGTAAAAAATGATTTTAATTTCCATTTTTTCCTTTTTGTTTTTTGTTTTATCAATTATTTTTTTATCAATCGAATATTTGTTGCATAATTGAAAATTTTATCAATTTCTTTCATGCTCATCATGATTGGAAATGAATATTTCTCCAAATATCGTACTATAGTATTATTTCCGATATCATTTTAATCAATCTTTTTTCTTGGGTAGTTTAAAGCTTTCAATTATTTCAAAAATGCATGCATCTTTTCTTTTTTGTTTCATTATACAAATGCTGTTATCGGTTCAAGTTCAGATGGTTAACTTTCTTCGCTTTGATTTGTTTATTTTTTTTTTAATTTCCTCTTACTTACTAAATTTTATCAGTATACTTTTGGAAGTAGGTAAGAATGAATTGAAGGAGAGAAAAGTAAATCGAAATTAACAACATATGCAATAAAATGAAGTTTTAATGATTAATTATCAAAATGATAAATTTACTTTGGTAACTATTAATAACTCTTAGTAATTTTCCTAGGTTATTAAAGTAATATAAATACTTTAAGAAATGTAATTTTATATTTGCTTAATTTGATAAAAGTGCTATTTAGGCTTGGTGATAAATACTTAAACTCTCAAATTTGGTGCTATAATTAATTAGATTCGATAGTATCCAGCAAATTTATCATTAATACTTTATATTGTTTTCTTATTAATGCATTATTTCATTTTGAATTTTTTTTTGTCTAATCTTTGAGAAAATTAAACTATTATTATCATAACTGTATAATTTGATAAATTACATAATATTACCGCATATTATCCGTTACCGTATGTTATCGTATGTTATCCGTTGTATGCAAAATGAAAATCGTTACTAAAAATTTGAAAATATTTCATTTTTCTCATCTGTAAAAAGCTATTCAATTGTTATATTTTTTTATGCAACTTTTTTTTTTAAATTTATGAAAGAAAATAAAATCAAAATTTGAGTTCTTTTCAAAATTTTTCCTTACCGGAAAAAAAACCGTAAGCTATAATTTGTAACTCACTCCAAAGATATTTTAAGTATCAGGACAGAAAGAAAGTCGAATTTTATCAAGTGAAAAAGCGAGATTCCTGATAAGGAAGTGAAGAAAAAAAGAAGGCAGTTCAACTATTGGATTTTCAAAATTGATAAAAAGACACATACAATGGAATTTCTTCAACATTTAGATGAGAGAAATCATCATTTCATTGATATTTTTTCTAAGCAATGCTTTTGCATAAAAATAAGCTATTTCAAAAAATTCGAATCAGTTTTAAAAGCTGAAATGATATGATAATGATAAGGAAGAAAAAAAATGTTGATTTAATCTAAAAATACTGCCCTGATTGTATAGTAGTATATATCCTGCCACCTTTTTTGTTCTATATTTCTTTTTTTTTCCGTGTTGCATATAATTTCTTTTTTTCTTTGTCAAAATGTTTCAAAGAGAAAAAATGATTTGTTTTTTTTTCCTTTTTTTTTTGGTGCTTTTCTATCATTGCTATGCAACTTTGATTGTTTGCAATGTAATAAATAAATAAAAAACATATTAGTAAGCCTCAAAAATCATCTGAATATATCATCTGAATGTAGTATTTCTTCTTATAAGAAGAATGGATAAATGGGAGGAGTGGATAAACAGAATAGTACGAAATTGAAAAATGACTATTTCCGGAAAATGATTATTTGCAGGAGTTTTATCTTTTACTGAGGATTTCCTCCTTTGTTGAAGATTGAATTGGAAGAGTCGAGAGTTCGCTGAAAAGCTAGCAGGATTTATTTTCTTACTTGACAATGATCTTGATAAAAGAAATAAGCTGTTATATTTAAAGTTGAAATCAGCATACGGTACACGATACACAAAGCTCAAAAGTTATGTGATATGTAAATTAATTGAAAAAATTGAAATAAGGACAATGTCTGAGATGGTGAAACCTCAATCATTCGTTGAAAATGATGATGGGATACGGTAGTTAAAACGATGGTAAATTAATTCTCAGACATTCCTTGAGGTGATGATGGAATAAAAAAGTGAAGTTACAATAAACTGAGACAGAACAAAGCGAATGCCCTTTTAATTGAGCATATTTTACAAAAAGACAACACACAACACATAATCTCAACATGTAATTCTATCATCTATGGATTTAGCATTTTGTCTCATAACATTTCAGTTTTTCCGACAATAATGAAAAGTCTTAAGCAATTAGTCTAATATACAAATGAATTGTAGAGAATTAATACAAAAAAGTTAGGAATTTTAACTTCGGTATCAATGATCATAATGAATCAAAATCATTGTAAATGTAATTCTGAAAATGTAAATGAAAATATAATCGCTGATAATAAACGCTTATTTGAGCAAATTTTTGATTTTTGAATTAGAAGCTAAAATTCCCTATTTTTTCAAAAATTCATTAATACAAAATACAGAGTATAAATGCAAAAGCATAAAAGCATGCTGTTATTGAAATCATTGATTAGAGATAGCTTCACCATAACCTTAAATAAAAATATTATGATTATCTGGGAAATATTGAGGTTAGTTTTCATGAGAGAAACAAAATTAAATATAATTTGATACCAATTTCAAATAAAAAATATTCATCACCATATGACCTTAATTGGCAGCTCGCTCATTTACCAGTTGATTTATATGAGAAGAGAATTCATCCAAATAAAGCGTTTTGTATCCTTTACATCTAAATATCCATTAACTAAATTATTATGTCTTTTTAAAAGTTTATTTGTTGCTTAAAGAAGTACGTCTATATGTTAAGCAATTTAATAGTTTTAATCCTCAAGAGAAAACTGTTGCAGAATGATAGATCACTGATTTTTGATGTTATTTTTTGCTTAAACGCTTCAGTCAGATCAATAAGTTAGCCTTGATTATATTACATACATTAGTTATTAACAGTTTAAGGAAAACTGAAAAATGTTTACTAAGCGGATATTTTGTATTTTCCACTTTTGTCATCGTCGATTTCTTTCAGCAATTTTACATCTGCATTTAGATCAATCTGTGATAATTCTCGAAAAGCTTCACCACCAACGAAACATATTTCATGATCGTTCTAGAAAGCAAAATCTTTTTATAGAACAAAATATTAGTTAAATGTTTAATGAACACATAGGTTTTTAATTTACAGCATGAAATTAAAAATAATTATATCATATAATCACTTACGGGATCAGCAAGAATGACAACTTCAACAGCTGCCTTGTCGGGAGTGTCCAACTTTACTAAAGGAGTCAAAATCTTCTGTTTGGCTTCTTCAATCTTCTTTTGTATTGCTTCTAACTGAAAGTGAGAAATTAGCTGATTTGACATTTCTTAGAGTATTTAAAGTCTGAAACTGTAACATTTTCCGATTTCTGAGTACATGGAAAACTCATTGTAGTGAAAAATGCTAGAGAAATTGAATACTCTACTAAAGAAAGATTTAAAGCTCTTAGAAGATAGCCTACCTCTTTCACTGGAACAGCGAAAGCTATCCGACCAAAACCGGTACTTCGATCAATTTCAGCATTAATAAAATTCCATTCTAACTCGAACTGGAATATAGTTATTAAAAGAAAGTGAAGCTCATACCATAAGAAGAGAACGGGTTTCTCTCTTCCCTTAATAAATTAAAATTATTTTTAGTAACATTCAATCAAATTATAACAATAAAATTTCGTTTCGAAATTAAGGAATGACAATTACGATAACTGTGATAAGAATAAAGAAGTAAAACCTTTTCTTTTCCACCAGCTGATATGGTGAAACTGTTTTCGCCATGTTTGATTTTGGTAAAATTCAATAATTCAGTCCAGTAATCTATAAAATTTAAGGAAGTCAAGCCAAAAAAAATAGAAAGCAAAGAATTTTTGAAAATTCATATGAACAGCTCAGTTATAAAAAAATGTGCTTTCAATAGTAATAATGTACAATAATATACAAATACACTGCGATTAATACAATATCTATGCGTTTCTTGAAAACTATATAATATACACTCAAAAATTAGTCAGATGAACTAAACCATATACATCAATTATCAAATGCATTTGAGAGAAATATATTAATGAATTGAAAGGAAAGGTAACGAACTTAAAGTTCTCTTCAGATCAGGTGTATTTAATTTCACTTTATAAATCGGATCTACAACAGCCGATCCAGGACTATGTGGTGACACGTAAAATTTATGCCCATCAGGATCCTCAATTTCTACTTCCCCATTCGCCATAATGACAGCTTTCTGGCATTTTTTGCAGCTTTCGAACACATCCGTTGATCGAATGTAGATCCCCTGATAATATTCGAGAAATAAAAAAAAATGACTTGATAACTTTTCCATGACTTTTCATTCAAATCAAATAACAGTGCTCTAAATTATGCCGAACAAAGTCACATTGTTTCAATTCTCAATAGAATTGTCATAACACAATAAATTAAATATTAGCTGTGTCAGGTTATGTACATATTAAAAATTAATTGTTAAATTAGTAAATAAATTATTCTATAGACAAGGAGGACCAAAAACTGAAAAACTTATTCAAGGAGGATAGAACTTACTCCGAAATCATTACCCAATTTGTATGAACTTATTGGGTAGTTATAAGTTAATTCCAGTACAAAATGATCATCTTCACTTCCATAACCGACCATCGTTTTACTCCATCTACCATTGTACGGTCTTCAAGAAAGTAAAATAAAATATAATAATGAAACCAACAATCAACAAATCAACAAGTTTAAAACTAGACTAGGAATTGAAAAAGCGAAGAAAAAGTAAAAACAAACCCATTACACGTAGCTTTGCACCCTTCCTCAAATTCTTCATGTCGTAGAACCTTAAATATCTTATTATTCTTAGAATGATGGAAACTTTTCCAGGGATTCGTTATGAATTGGATTGATTCTTTTCAAATCATCAAATTAAGTCATATTATAATGAAATTAAAAAAAAAAATAAGACATGAATATCTTTTATAGGACATTTAATAAATATAGAATCAGAAGGAAAAGAAAATGCTAGAAACAGTGCATCAAATTAATCTGCTTTAAATGTTACTAAATTTAATCAAGAAATGTCGGTATTACCTTCATCTTAAGAACATTGACAAAAAAATCACGACTCATTTTCCGATCAGCAATTTTGAATACATAATGTAGTGGCCGCATCATCATGATTGTAAACTAACTAAAAATTGTAAAATTAATATCAATTTTAAATAATCAAAGAAAAACGCGTCACGAACAAAAAACAGAACAATCTATACAACAACAACAACATACAGCATATTTGAAAGATGGAAGAGACAAGACTTGTAAAATTGTTAACGGCATAATCGTCAGACTTTGGATAAAATTAACATAATCTCATCATAATCAATAACATAATATAACATAATTAACATAGTCTACGTATAATGCAATAAAGAAAATACAGCATAATGCGCACACCAGCAAAAAAAAACATTTGTAAAAGAGTGTGAAATCTTATAAAGGAAGCATAAGATTTATAGATTCGAAGCAATAAGCATTAGTTTCATTTTAAATCAACTACAGTTTCCCGTCATTTTCTATGGTTTCACTTTCTTTCACTTTTTCTGAAAAATACTTTAACGTATAAAACATATCTTGAATTTAAGGAGGAATTTCAAAATTTCCAAATAACGAAATTATTTTTAAACAGTTATCTAAAGATCTATCTACATTTACTGTAAAAATTTCAGATGTCCGCAATATCAGTATTCTAGATCTGTCATATTGTGCTAATGAAATAGGGAAAAGTGAGAGTTGAATGAATAATATAGTTTCAATAATTTTGATGCCACTACTGATCCTGATTTGCTCGGGATGAAACGTTATCCAAGATTAATAACCGGCTCTATTTTAAAGATGAAAATACTGTTCACTGAGTCATAAAAGCCAAAAATAATGAAAGGAAAATCCGCATTTAGACTTCACAAAATTATTGTCACAGCTCCATAACTTACTTGCTTCTGAAAATCGAATTATCGAATATTTACTCCAAACAACTAAAAGTGATTTCATAAAAAAATTTTCGAAACTAAAGCCTAATCAAAACAGCAAAATTTTATGCTGTTGAGAAGATTTCACAATGCAGAAATTGCGAAATTATTCTTATTAAAATTGAAATTAAGAAGATTTTGTTCAGCGCATATTTTAAAGGCAATTTCAATAAACTACATAAGAAGTTACAAATTATTCGGTATCAGCAAATCCTAAAGTTCTGATTGGAATCGAATACAATACAAGATTTAATAGAAGTGTAAGTGTAGAAGTATGTCTGAAATCGAAACTGTAGATTCAAGAACATTGTAAAAATGTGAATTAAAGAAAAATTTTTCGAAATCTTCTATCCGTTCTTCAAAAAGTACAATTTATTTGATATTTCCATGATTTAAAACCCGTTATTTGTAAATTTATTTTTCAATTTCTTCCCTGTTTTCAAATAGTTCAATCTTGTGACCGTTGAACTTTCATCGTAGCAATTATTTCCCGTCAATTTGATTTAAAATTTTAAACATCATATTCAGAATCTCAAAATCAAAATATGATTCGTTTTAAATGAGAAAATGCCTCAGAACGCAAAAAAATATGCAAGCATTGATATATAAATGTAATTTATGATAATTTCTACGATTTTTTTGATTATCCTAATATTTTTTAGTTTCATTTCACTTTTTTATCATTACTTCAGAAGAATTATCAAGCGAAAATTTGGAACTTTTTTCAAATCGTATGTTCAAATTTATTATGACCACACAGTCAGGCATGAAAAAGAAATTTCAAGATTTTTTTTACCATCTGACAAACTCATTTGTCTGCTAACATCTACCTGTCAAACTTGTTTACTTCATTTATCAACTTAATGGAGAATTTTTGACTTTAAAAACAAGCAGTCCCAATTTTTTGAGAGAGTTTTTTCTACAAAGACAGAAGACCAATACAATTTAAAGTAAAACATACCATTTGCAGCAACAACAAGCTGTCAAAAATTAAAAGTATCATCATTTTTCAACTGACAGGAAGTTCTGGAAATGTGTTTAGAAATTTTTGCTGAATTAATTAAATTAATTGCCAGTTTCCAATCAAAGAGCAAATTTTTCAAATTCTTTTTCTAAAACCCAAAAAATGTTCAATATTGTTGACACATGATATAATTTAGAGCTAATTTAGTAAAAATGATTGCCAATATAATGCACGTATAAATTAACGTATAAACATATAACGTAAACGTATAACGTAAAAACGTATAAGTTTATCTATAATGGAATAGGAAAAATGGTGCACAGTAAGCTTACCAGCAAAGAAAATTTGCAAAAGTATGCAAGATCTTATGAAAGAGGGCTGGCAAAATGACAGAGTAATTCTTTACAGATTAAAAATAATCGGTATTAGGCTTCCGCTTCTAATCGATCACAGCTCGACTTCATTTTCTATAATTCCTTCGCTTTTTCTGAAAAATGCTTTAATGAATTAAAGTTTTTTCTAAAAATCTATTTATAGATTTACACTTACTATAAAAACTTCGGGAGTCTTCAATGTCAATATTCTAGATACCTTATATTGCAGAAGAGAAAGTAAAAGTTGGGTACATGAATAATTTCAACAATTTTGATGACACTGCTGACTCTTATCTGGTACATAAAAATAAGTATGAAACTTTATTTAAGGTTAATAAGCAGTTCTATCCTTAAAGCAAAACTTCTAAATTTCGGCATTTGTATTTTGCAAAACTACCCCTGCTATGTCTTCCTGAAAAAAAATGAAGATTTCTATGAAATAAAATCACTGGATATTTTCGTCGAATTGCTAAAGACAATTCATAAAAATCCTTTTTGAAATCGAAAACCTAATTAAGAAAAAAGAATTTTGATGCTGACATAAGCCGATAATTGACACTATAATTAGTGAAGAAAGAAAAAGAAATTTAAGGAAAATCATTCTTTTCACCTATACCAAAAATCCGTATACTTTTACTTCTTCACAAAAATTCACCGTTTTCTTCCATTGTTATTATTCATTTCAAATTTTATCTTCCTTTTACAATTACTCTTCGTTGTACCTATATTTGCTCATATTTCTGGAATACTTAACAATCTTAAGCTATTAGAAATTTAGGACAAGTTCTTATTTTGCCAATTGCTCAAACTCCGCTTCCAAAACTTTTAATTCTAGAAATTTGTAGAAAACTATTAACGAATCTGACGAATCCTCTTACGTATTCCAATGATATAAAAGCAGTTGAATTTTCTCAATGCCTTTCAAAGTAATTCTAATAATTAAAACAAAGCTTGAAAACTTTATATCTCTGGAAACCATTATATAAAGGATTGGAATTAAACTTTGATTCTTTAAAGATTTGCAGAATTCACGATAGAAGACCATCACATGAGGGAATGACCTCAGAAATGGTATAAATCGAGGCAACTCAAAAATTCATGAGGTTTTCATGATCAAGAAGACCTCGTCCTTTTCCATTACAACTATCATACCGAAATATTCATGGTTCATTCTCGGCTGTTAAATCGACCTCAAAAAAACAACCATATCTTTCATTTCAGATAGAATGGCCCGCTCCAACTTTCATCAAATATGATTTTATGATTCCCCAGTTTTATGACCAAAAATATATAAAAATATTTCCAGGAATTGCACAAATTTTTTGACATATGTATAAAAATAAATTTTCTATGCAATATTTTATTCCGTGACCTCGCAAAATAAACATAAAAATAACTTCAATGCTTCTATAAACCAAATAATAATAGAAAACATCAACCGAAGAAGAAAAATTTTTATCGCTTTCTGTCACAAACTTTTTTCCTATTGCCTTGTTTCTACTTCATCAGCTACATCTGGTTTGATCACGGATTTTGGGCACGGCATTGTTTGAAAATCTCATTGAAACCTTGGCATAAGCTAAGGTCATTCTGTGTTTCAGTACTGAAAAAATATTATAAAACATTACTGAGATTTTACATCTAGCGTTGGAATTTCTTTGCAATTGGAAAATCCTCCCAAAAAACGACAATTTGGAAGAAAAAATGGTGAAAAACAAAATGGGACTTGGGCAACATTTTCACATTTCCATATTTATGTTTCCAAACTGAATGCTTCAATCTCTGTTGTAAGGCAAAAATGACGTTCTGTATACAATAAATAACACCCATTTACAACAAAAGAATCTCACTGACTTGTGTATTTTAAAGAACTTGAAATAACTTTAAGTAAGGCATGAATTTTTGAGAAGAACTAGGCTCCGTCTACCTAGTTTACTGAAATAGAATCTTAATTAAAGTGAAACTTGACCATTCTATAAATTGTTTCCATTCAAATTCACACGGATTTTTGTACTGTTGTTTTTGCTCCATCTGCTGCTTTCCAGATAGAGCCATTTCATCGTTGTTTCCATGACCGCCACCACCAGTCAACATATTACCAACTGCATGACCCTAAAAATCCGTAAATGATTGCTCTTTACACTAATTATGGTTTGTATCCAATACATACCACAGTTTTTTCAAATATTGAAAGATAAAAAAAACGTAATGAACAGCTATAAAACTAAATCCAACAAAATTAATGGATCTTCCCATTATGGTGTAGTGACATAGAATAGAGATGAAACTAATCATAATCAAAGCACAAATAACTTACAACTGCGGAGCCGATTGCAACACCACCAGCCGTTGCAGCCATCTGTCCCATCAATCCAGGTCCACGCGATGGAGGAGCCATACTGTACTGCGTAGACGGTATTCCATTTGGTCCTGTTGGTGTGCTTGTTTGCATCGATACTGGCGTGTGAGAACGTGCAGACATCGGTGATGACGTGCGACGATGTACCGGTGGAGATGGTTTCGGTGAAGCCATGCGACGACGAACCATTTTTCCGACTTAACTATTCAGTAAACTCGAATCCACTGAACTATCTACTAAATAGCATAATAAACTCAGAATCAATTAATTCTAATAAAAACACATGAAACTGCATCGTCTATTTCGCGAGAATCGTCAAACTGTCGAGGAAGTGAGGAGCACAACCGCATATACGAAAAAAACTTCCCTACAAAATTGTCACGTGATGACATGAAGTAATTACTATTTGTCATTTTCATGCCTTTCTGACACCTATTTGATATCTTACTCAATGCAAACTAAATTTTCACAGCAAATACGATGGAGGAAAAATAACGGCCGATCAAATTTGAGCTGTTGCTCTTACCAGTCTTGAATGAAATACTCCGTAATGGATAATCTTTACTGATAAGATACAGATAACTTATCACGATGCAAAATCCACTTTAAATTCCTCCATACAAACCACAATCAATAAAACAACCACTCGCACATCCATCTCACAAAAAGTTAGATTAGCTGATTCATTCTTAGTGACGTAACTGATCAGAAAAATATCCTGAAATCCTAAACGATGTGTAGCAACGCTATTGTCCGCTTCTTTGCTTTCAAATTTTGATGGAGAATATTTCGAAGGGAAAAAAAAGAATTGATGTGAAAATTTCATGTTGTAATCGCTGTTGTAATTCTTATATGTTGTAAAACTTGTACTTTGTTTTTATCATCTACGTTGATAGAGAACTCTTCTTTTTTTTCTTGGAGTTTAAAAAAATGTGGTACTTTTCCGATTGTGTGGAAGTTCTTTTTGTTATGGTCTCTGGTTTTCGAATGAACTGCTTGCTTCATACAAATGTGTGACACCGCAATAATTGAATCTGCCATCAATACTACTAGTATTCTTATCCAATCTGGACTAAAAAGCTGAACCTACAAGGGTTTTAAACTGCATGTTTTTTATTTAACTATAAATAAGTCCCAAGGAGTTTTTCAAAACTTTGCGTTCTACCTATAAAAAAACGCAACATTGCATGAAATTCACACCCTTCCTCTCAGCAAATTTCGTCGTTGTATAAATCTCGAATTTCAAATTAATGCCAGTTCGACTCTTTCAATCAGTCTCAAAAGTACCGGTTACTCAGAGCTTTTCAAGGCAACAAACATTTGTACAAATATTTTTCAGGAACGCCCCTTTTGTTAAGTACTAACAATGCTAAAAACCAATTTAAGCCGATATAATAATTAAATTCGTATAATAAAATAAATATGCCTAAATTCATCACCTCGAACACAAATCAGTGGAACAATTTAAATAACTTTTTATACCGAAACAATTAATTAAAAAGTACAGTTAATAAATAGAATGCTGACATTCAAAACCACTCAGAAACTACCTCAGAAACTAACTTTCTAATTTGATTAAACATTAGGAATTGGAGTTACATAACTAGATATCTCTATTTTATATGCATTATGAAGTCTGAACATTACAAATGTTCGAACCGGTGCCGAAAACTGTCTCTAATTGCAACTTGGAATAAAAAATCTTCATTTGAGCTCTATATTCCCTTGATTTTGACGTCTAAAATCCTTCAATTTAATGATCAGGATGTCTTTTATTTCCAACTTGACTCTTTTAAATTTGCTTTCTTATACATTCATTTTCTATTACGTGGCTCAAGAAACTGAATTTTTTATATAAATCCAGCTGACTTCGAAACAAACATTCAACGACTTAATCATATCTTCAGGGTATTTGGTGAAAATAAGCATGAAAAAATGTACTTAGAAGTGAAATTGCTTTAAAGAATCAAGAACACTAAGAGACAGATTAACATCATCGCTCAACAGCTTCATTTCTTCAACCACTGATAGTTCTCCCTTGCTCTCTGTCGATGTGAAATGCATATCAAACATTTCGTTAAGTTTTTTGATAGTTTTCAACGCCTGAAAAGATCATTTATCAACTCCTAGAAAGCATCAAAAAAAACAAATAGGAGAGGAGATCTAGACCAGTTTCATTTTTGACCGTTTTGATACAATCAATAAAGTCGGAAAATTTCATGAACTTGCTTTGATTTGCAGGGAATATTTTAAAGATTATGAGAGAATAAAAATTGAATAACCAAACAAAGTGATTACTTCTCTAATAATAGCTATTTTTTCATCGAATCCAGTAAGTTCTTCTCGTAATTTCTGTGTAGTCTGAAGTCGACGCTGTTCAATGCTGCTTAAAAAATCCTGAAAAGTCGAGATGATACAAATGAGTATATATCACTGGAAAAAGACGAAAAATACCAATGCATAAACAAATTTATTGTGGCAATTCTAAATGAATGTAACTGCAAAACCATGGAATAATATCAGAAATTAAAACATAATACCTTGCATATAGAAAGCTGAACAACTTTATCGAACTGCATTATTGCTTAATCTTAGGAAAGCTCCAATAATACCAAGCCTGCTCCACCCAACTTAGAACTAAGATATTGATATTCTGTTATTCGTTGCATACAATTAACAACAGTGGTTAATAGAAATCCATATCCTAGTAGGCACTTAAAGCATACTTGTGTATTGTTACAGATTTCGAAATTATTGAACTAATATTTTGTGATGCCATCCTTCAACATTTTTGAGAAAATAATTTAAATTACCTCGATTCTTTGCTGTTCGAAACTTCGCATCACATCAATTTCAATCAGCGATGCTGCTTCCTGAAGCAATGTTGTAGTAAGTGTTTCTTGTTCTTTTGATTCCTTTTCCATACGTCTAATAGCATAATTTGACCTGATGAGTGCTTCCTGAGCCTAAATTTTTAAGAAATTTGAAATTTTGGAGCTGGCTGAAAAATGAGAAAATGCGTGAAAAATCAAAAATGAGCTCAGTTTTAACATGCAATAAAATTTTTGTATCAAAAATGTACAAAAAATCAAATACTTAAATCAAGGAGCAACTTCTTAATCTAACCAAATAATTTTAGTTAGATTAAGAAGTTGCTCTTTGACAAAAATGCACAATACGCCTGCAAATCCCATTTTATCATCTTTATTGTGAAAGGAATGAATAGTAATTATTTGACGAAAGATGTGGAATAAGGGATTCAACGTTTTATGATAAGCTTCTTTCGTATCTATAGCAATGAGGAAGAATTTGGATGAAAGCGAAACTCAAAAAGCCAATAATCTATTATCAGTAAGCAAACATTAAATGAATTTACATATGTTTTTATATAAAAACCAGCGAAAAAAAAATTTCAAACGATACCTCGCATAGGCGGACAATTTGTTCGTTATGTTTGTTTTTCTTCGCACGAAGCTCCATAAACTCCACGGAAGGGATGCGTTTTCTGTGCGCATCGATAACAGATTTTTGTTTCTGGACCTATAAAAATTGGGATTTTTTTTTTGATGAATAATTATCATGGATATACTGTACTCTGACCAATTTAAGGTGACAATATATTCTTGCATAAATTACCTTGTATGCACATTGTACGTCTTAGTTGATCCTCAGAATGAGAAATATAACATAGTCAAAGGTTAAATTTCGAAACATTTGAACATACCTTTGAAGTACCCTGATCAGAAGTTAACTGTTGTTTTGACGGATTGAATGTGGGAGGTGGTACCTTTGAAATATCCTGATCAGAAGTTAACTGTTGCTTTGACGGATTGAATTTGGGAGGTGGTAACTTCGGAGTTGCGAAGGTAACATGCTGCAACAATACGTATGTACACCTTTTCAGTTATAGGTAAACAATCTATTCTTAATGACTTCTATTATTAAAACACATGAGCTTATCAAAATTGCCGTATTTTTCAAGCTGTATGGTTTATTTGGAGTAAAAATTCCTTACAATACTTATCTTCTTCCAACTTCTATGCAGAGGAAATTATCTTTTAACAGGAATTCTAAGAAATTTTCAAAAATTTATTACTTTCATTAATGTAAAATTTATATAATTGAAAAAAAGTGATATTTATCAAAGTGTAAAATTTCTTGAGTATATCTAGTTATATCGTTATCAAAAAACTAAAAATCATTTAAATCAGTTTGCAGCAACATCAAGAAATGCTCATGAAAGATTATCAGTTGAAGATATACTCGCTTAGTGTCCGTATCTTTAGATCGAATTCGAGATTGTGTTGCTTGCTTCTTCAGTGATGGTCGTAGAACTGTTGCTTCACGCAGCTTGTTTGACATTAGCAATCTAATTATCTTATATAAATAAAACCTGCAATAATCACGTTTTAACATAAAACCTAAACATCTTACTCTCTGTAACTTGAAATTGTTTTAATACACTTTCATTCTCCATTAAATCCACATTTCTGATTACCCTTAAAAGAGAATAAGCAATATGCTATTGAAATGGACGTGGCTTTCATTACATCCATTCCACGCCTACGTGACTCTCATTACATCCATTCCACGCCTACGTGACTTTTATTACATCCATTCCGTGCATACGTGACTTTCATTACATCCATTCCACGCCTACGTGACTTTCATTACATCCATTCCATCCCTACGTGACTTTCATTACATCCATTCCGTGCATACGTGACTTTTTTTAGTCACGTATGCATGAAATGGATGTAATAAAACTTTGACTTTCTTCATTCTTCTATGAAATAGTAAACCAGTTGCGTAGAATTGCAGGGTAAATGATTACATAAGATGATAAATTGTTTTTCTGGATCAGGTAATTTACTTTCTTGAGTAAGGAAGATGATAAATCGTTTTCCCGAATGGATAATTTGTTTTCTTAGGTAAATAATTCTCCATTAACTGATAGATAATAGTTGTTTCATTTGATTATACTAACACAATGTAAATACGAACAATGGAATTAAATACATAACTGATAAACAGATAAACAAAGAAAGAAAAAGAAATATGAGGATAGAGAAATTCAAATGATTTTGTAGATTCGATTTCTTGCAAATCCCTTTCTTTCAAGGGTTAATTGATGACCTCTTTGAGATATGATGAGCAAGATTCGTTATGAGAATTCTCCAGTGATTCAAGACAATTAAACTGATAATGAACCTTATCGCTTCTATTGTAATATCAACAAAAAACAAATCTGTGAAATTTCCTTTTTTTTTTACTGATTCAAATAAGATCAAATTAATCATTACTGGACGGCTTCATTAGATGATTAGAATCATAACAATCTCTCTCTAACGAAAGGTTAATTATTCAGGAATTAAGCTATTTATGAAGAAACTGTACAAACAATTAAGCCAAATAAATTCAACTTATCAAGATATTCTAGTATGAATGGTAAATGATGAATAGATTTTCGTAATAATCCAATGATATAAAGATGATTTTGAATTTGATTCCGAAAAATTTTTCGTTCAAAGAGCTTTTAGGCGAAAAATATTCATTTATTAATTTTGCATCGCTTTTTTCTGATTTCTGAGGTAAGCCTGATATTCTTCCACTGCTCGAAGTAATAAATCGTCAGTTTCTTCCTTTCGCCAATCGTCCGATTCTGATTGAATTGTTTCATTCATTTCTGAATTTTGATGAAATGATTCCTGAAAAGAAATCATTTTAATTACTATCTAACAATTTTCTTTTTTGATCAATAAAAAAGAAAAATTAAGGATATGAAACTCACTGTTTCATTTTTTTGAGAGAAATCCTGCTCTGGCTGTTCAATATCTTCTGAACTATCTGTTAATCGATTTAAAGCTAGAAAAACAGCATATGAGAAGCTGATAAGATCAAAAAAGAAAAATTAAGATAATAAAAAATTCGAAACACTAGCTTCCAGGAAAAATTCGATTTCATTAAAAGTGAAAAGCGAGGATCATATCAATGATTAAAATCACTAAATTTTTTAATCTTAACCCTGCTTAACCCTCCACCTATAATATTAGACAGTTTAATGATTTAAATCATTTTAAACTTGAAAAGGCCTTACAGGTACATCTTTTATTGTTTGAACATAATTTAGACCGATGTTTCTTTTTTAATCCGCATTTATACGAAGATAATCTTTTCTTGTCACAGAACACAATTCTGAAAGTAAGATCAATGAAGATAAAAAAGTAATTTATTATAAAAGCTTAACTTTAAAGTTAGATATGTAACTTTACTTCATTGATCTGAACAAAATTCACAATGTTTATATTATTGACATAATTAGCGGATGGTTAGAGAAATGATTTTATTCGTATAAAACTATAATTATGTTTAATAAACGATCTTTAAAAAATCGTTTAAGTCAATAAAGCATCATCCATTTTCGCCTTTTTCCATAAAAATGAAAACGAAAATTATCGACGAAAAGAATTTGAAGTTTAATTTCTTTAATAATTGAAAAGTTTTTAAAAGCAATCAATAATAATTTCAAATTGAAATTAATAATCGTTTGATTTCAATAAATTTTTCAATAATAATATAAAATTATCACTAAAATTATCGTTAAAAAGCCAAAAAAAAACTTGCGTTTTATTCATTTTTGAAATGATCTCTTCCATGTTGATATCTTCTTCATTAGGACATCTCCGTTGAGAACCCTGACGAAAACGTAAGCACTTTTTACGTGTTTTCTGAATCAATCCAATTTTTGCACTGCCTTGATCATCTAAAACTTGTTTACTTTCCTTTTTCCTATCCACATCAGTGGTAAAATCTAATAATGCTTTTGTAACTTCTGTAACTTTCATTGTGACATCATCTGTATCTTTCTCGTTTGTTGAATATGTTGCAGAATTTGACACTGTGCTAGACTCTATGAATTTTTTATTGGTTTGAATTTCAACAGTTGTTCTTGAACTTCTCTGCATTTCTGATATTTGTTCATTTTTGCAATCTATTGACAAGGAAATTTCTGTTGCAATTGTTTCAGCACTGGAATGATCCATTGTTGTCGAGAATTCAGGATCTGTTATTGTTGAAGATGAAATTACAGAAGTTGACGATATTTCCGGAAGTAAAGTTGAGGTTAGAGAAATTTTTGGAATTTCTGTATCATTTTTTTTTAATTTCATCGAAGGTTTTGCGATTTTTTGAGAATTCTTCATCTTGTGATTTTTAAACTTCATGGCTTTAGAAGTCATAGCTGTGTGATATATTTCGGAAAATGTTGCATTCAACATATCACTTAATACTTCATCAAAAATTTCATCCTCATCATTACTGTATAGTACTGTTTGAGATTTGGAATTAGTTGTTTGTGATTGTGAATTTACTTCTTGATCGTATTTGCTGGTGACATTTTCTTCTATCGAATTCAATTCCGGAATTTGAGAATCAAAAGACTGACTGTTCAATTTATCATGTTTATTTGTAGATTCATGTTTCGATATCTCATTATAATTTATAGGTTCTGTAGAAGTTATTTGATCATCAGGATCTTCATTGTTTTCATCAGAATCAGAATTCATTTCACTATCTTCATCACTGTCATACTTAGAATGTAGTTTTTGTCTAAAAGATGGTGATTCATCCTGTAACAATTCGTATTCCACTGAATCCAATTTATCGTGTAACTTTCGCTGTTGATTCCTGTAATTCTTGGATTCCTCCTTAGATTCAGAAGATAGTTTCACTTTTTTTGATTTCTTTGAAATTTTCTGCTTGCAGTTGTATCGTTTTACTGATCCAGTTGGTTGTTCCGAAGAATCGTTCGTTTGATCTTCTAAAATGCAACCATCTTCATTCAAATCTTCAGATTCCTTCTCATTCTTTGCCACGGCATCACGGAAATTTCGTTTATCAAATAATGATTTCTCGTCCTCGTTTCCTTCATATTTGATCACTTTCACCTTTTTTCTACTATCTTTTTCATTAAACTGCAAGAAAGGTGTATTGAACGATCCGTTAAATTTTTTCAATTTTATTGTTTTATATTCCGATTCGTTGATAGGCGTATGGACGATCAAATCTTGCTCATTACGAATCCTTTCGTATGTTCCATTATTAAGTTTAATTTTCATTTTTTCAGTTGTTGTCGGAATCGTGATCAAATTCTCGAAAACATTTGTTGTCTTGGAAACACTTGCTATTTTCTTGATTTCATTCATTTCAATATTTGTGATATTATCAAGAATCTGATTGGAATTATTGGAATGCTTAATAATATTGATACCTCTCAAAGGACTTTTCAAGCCTTCTCCTAACTTTTCATTGTTTTCTTTAATTGCTTTTGATATCTTTTTGATGGTTTTTTGAAGGAAATCAAAAAATTTTTCAAATTTTTTGATATAAGCAACATTTGGACTATCGGTAAGTGCTCCATTCTGATTTTGATGTTGAGCATATCTATTCTCATCAGGTCTTGGATGAGTTTCCAATCCTCCTTCATTTACAGTTGGCGTAATTTTATGATCGTTTTGTATCATCGGTAGAAGAAACGGTGAGATGTTCTCATTAGAAATCGAATTTTCTCGAATTTTTTTAATATCATTGATTTCATTTTTGTTTTCTACCACTTCATTATTGAATATTTTGGAAATTAGCTTAGCTCCACCAGCGAGGAATTTTTGATATTCGTCACTTGATTTCATAAATTTTGGTACTGCAGTAACAACTGTACTGAAATATAAGCTACTTGCATTAGACACTGTCAGTTCTCTGATACCTGGATGTGATTCATCACTAACCGCCAATCTCGTATCAGCTTCCGAATCTGAAATGATCAAATTATAATATGATTATTAGTTTCGATACTTTTTTTAATGAAGATATATCGTAGTGGTAAGGAAGCAAGAAACTATAGTGTTTTTCATTTTGAGAAGATTCAGTAACATCTTCATAACCATTTGTGATAACTGCATGGAAAAAATAACGCAATTAGTATTTTGTAAAATCAGTATAGATTCTTGATCAATATTCTTTTTAACTTTACTGAGAGATTGATCACAGAATGGGAAGGTTGCCGAAATTTTCGATAAAGTTTGCTTGAAGTTAGAAATAACGAAGAATCTTCTATTGATCCAACTAAGCTTTACTGTTGAATTTTGAGTGAGTGAGAATTGGTAAAACTAAGAATTAGTAAAGAAATTATATCTTCGTTAAATTAGCAAGTAAGAGGTGTTTTTTTATTCATAAGATTCATTTATCTAGGTAATTGCTTCTTCTAATAACTTTTATTATATAAAAAATCTAAAGTATAAAATTATATAAGCATTTCATAGTTCATGAAGTCAGGTAACCTGAAAATGAAGTTAAAGCTACTTCTCAAGAACAAGTTGGTAAGATTTTCCATTGCCTATTATTTACATTTTGGAACAATAGAAAACTGAAGTACTGGGAGTACGAATATACTATAAAGCTAGCTATAAAAGCTAAAAGAAGCTATAAAGCAAGAAAAATATATAATGATAGTCATTACCTGAACGACGTTTTCTTTGTTTCAATAATTGCAAATTATGTGGTTTTTTAGAAGAATTGAAAATGATCAAAGCAGGTAGAGCTGTTGTGATATTTTTAGTTTCAAAAAATTGTTGTTTAAAATTATTTTGTATCGCTTGGAGATAAATTTCATCAGCAATTACATTTTGCAGTGATACAAATTCGATCGGATCGATATGAGCGTTCTAAAATAAATATTTCACTAGAAAAGTAATTATACAGAAATAATAAAGGTAAATTTTCTCTGTCTAAAAATTATTTTTCCTATTTATTGATCACTATTTTTAATTTTTTCTTAAAATACCTTGTTAACATCCACTTTATTGAAAATTTTTTTTAAAATAGATTTTTTCAGTTGTTTCTCATATCCTTGTAATAATTCACTGAACGATACTGCTTCATCACCATTTTGATCGAGGTTCTAAATAATTTCCTTTTAGGAGTAAATTTAAGTTTTCTAACAAGAATTTTAAATTTTGATAATTTTTATAATAGTAGTATTTCCTTATTGCGATTTTTTGAAGTTACTTTAAATTCAGTGATACTAAGAATGAGAATTATGCTTTAGTTTATTATCGAAAGAAATTTTTTAAGATTAATTGAATGTAAAAAAAAGAAACTAACGGATAGCTTATTCAGTGCAGCGATAGCAGCTTTTTCTCGTAATTTACTGAGAAAGTCGATCAACTCCAACTCGTTTATCTAAAAATAAATTATTGCTTTTGAAGTATTTATAACACTTCATATTAAATACTTATATTGCTTACTGTATCTGATGTTATATAAATTTAATTTATATGTTTCGAATTTCGACATCCTTGGATTATATCAGTATATCAATATATGGACAATATCAGTACGTCAAATTTCTAAAATTTCTAGATTTTTGCAAAAAAGCTCTTTCAGAAAAGTGATGGAATATTTAAAGATGTACCGTATGATCGGATCGATGACTAACATCCTCAAAAGCAATTGTTGCATCGCTTGGTTCAATATCATAACGTAAGTCAGCTAAATTTTGTGCTTCTTGAATATTCAATCGATGATTCCCATCAGTATCATAGATCTGAATTACAATAAGGATCGATGAATGATAAATGGTTATTTTTGAAGATTTCCTAAATTCTACTCTCAATATGCTAATTTCTGATGATATTAGTTGATATTATATTGATATTGTAATAGGAACAGTGATATCATAGGATGTTATAGGGAGATTAAATGATTAAATGATTGATTTGTATTATAAGAACAGATTGAATAAAATGAAAGTTTCTATTGATCTCTAACTTTTTTCAGCTTTTTAATCTCAACTAGGATAATTTTCGCGTTTGAAATGATTGGTTACTTGAGGTGAAAGTTAAGATATAGATTATCTTATCTCGCATTACTAAATTACTTCATTTTTACATCTTCTGAAGATTTTTGGTCTTTAAAATTTTATTTCTTATTTACTATCACTTGTTTACCTTCAATAAATATTAGATAAAATAATCAACAAACCTTTAACAGTTTTTTTGCTTCTTTTAATGCTAATAATCTGCTACATTGAAGTGTTTCAATCAATTCACTGGATGTCAAGTATTTATCATTGTTGACATCACCTTTCCGGAAACAACCGCTTACATCTTTCGTTGATAAGCCAAGTTCCATGTAAATGGATTCGAATAGTTCCGTTTCATTCAGTAAACCATCACCATCTCCGTCATGATCCTGAATGTTCAATGATTCACTCTCTTCACTGTAACTTAATCGCAACATTTTGAGTTCTTGAGTAGCTCTGAGCTTGAGACTTTGAATAACTTCTGTAACTTTTTAAAGAATTCACAGATTTGATATAATATTTATTAACTATCAATTAATTGAACTGTATTTGGTGTATTCTTGAAAAATAATTACTATTTATCTATCAGACTGCTGCTATTAATTGTTAATAAAATTAAAATATTGTTAATAATTGTCATTGAAATGAATGATTATTGATTTGAATTAGACCTAATTTAAAAAGAAAATCACCTCTAGCCAACGTAAAGTAGCACGTTCAACGTGTCTTTCAATTAATCTAACAGCTGCAATAATTTCAACACGATCAATGAACTTATCACCATTTCGATCCGCTTTCCGAAATATATCCTAGGAAAATTCTCAAATTTCAAACGTTCAAATTTATTCCAATTTCCAAATGTCTCGTGTTATGATAACATCAAGAATGAGTAATGAGAAATAAAGATAACTGTTAACAAAACAATAAACAAATCAAAATATTACATCACTGATTGTCGGTGGAAGTTTGTGATTCATGTATGCTACCGTTCTTAATTCACGAGTATCAACTTTTCCATCTTTCGTTAAATCATAATTAGTCATATGTCGATTTACTTAAAATAAAATTTACATTTGAATTTCAGCAAACGATAAATGGTTGCTAAAAATAAATAACAGAAAACGAAAAAAGATAAAATTTCATAATACTTACAATTTGATAATACTTACAACCAATTCATTCAATAAAAAGAAGGAATTTAATTTTTTTTAGCTATACAATAATTTATTTAATTTACATTTTGCAGGTATTTTAGAAGATTTCTTTTGTTTGGAAAAAATGCTTGATAGCTTAATTCACTTCTTTATGTAACAGTAAGATCAATATTATCTGTAGATCTAGAGGATTTGTTATTCAACAAATTGATGGAAATTTTCATCTATCAAATAAGATAGTTTTTTTTTTCAAAATTATGAAATTCTATATAAAATCTTTTTGACTATTTCCACGCTACCGTATATCAAAAATCATCTAGCATATAGTAAATAAAAGATTGGAAGAATGGATTTCACGTAATTTTTAAATAAAATTAAATTTATAGCTTACCGATACTAAGAGCAATGGTGCAAAATGACATACTGATTGCAGCAAATAATATACATGATCGAGACATTTGTATAACTAAAAAACAAAGAAATATTATTATGCATATGCTAAATAAATTTTATTCATTAGTTCATCATTTGGATCATCTCATTAGTTGTTTATCATGATTACAACTGATATCAATGATAATTAGCCGCTTGTCAATTAAACGAAATTCTGAATTTGAAATGTTACATATTGAAATTCACTGATTAATTTTTATAAGTTTATAATTTGTCTTTTTCAATTATTTTAGCAGCGTTTTTTTCTGGAAAAAAATGCCAAATAGCTTAATTTATTTCTCTATGCATTAATATTACTTACAGTTAAATTCTTTTAAATAACTTTCATCTTCTGGAAGATTTCATTATTAAAAGTAATAAATAGTCAACAATTATAAATTAAAAAAAAATTGAATCAGATTATTATTTTGATGAGATAAGAGAGAGAAATAATGTAAATAATTTCAAGAGAGAAAAAAAATTTATAAAGCAATCAAATTTTTCCAGTCGAGAAAATACTGTCTATCAACAGATCTGACATATTCAGCTGAGCTCAAATTCCGCTCCATTTACCCATATCGTACTGTCCCACATTAGTTTCATTAAATTTTTTTTTTAAAAAAAACTATAAAAATTGACGCAAGAATTTTTTAGGTCAAGATCGTAGTGGTACGGATGATATTTTTGTCAAATGAATATATCACTGAGATGAGATGAGACATGACCTCAAATCTTGTCTTTTTTTTTAACGAAATGAAAGGAAGTATCGTTTTTAATAATGGAACTTGTAGGTAGGCAGAATTATTTTCTCATTTTTCTTTTTTATTCCAAATACGTGATGATATGACGAATAATTTTGAATGTTAATACATTTTCAATTCATATCACAAAAAAAAGGAATGGCACGCATAATACAATTTTTCATGCATACTGACATCTGATATTTTGATCGTAAAGTAGTAAAAATTTGCAAAACATCTAAACGTGCAAGTAACACTTTATTAGTTAATGATAGGATTGCAATTTACTGATATTGTATTTGAGGTATGAAATGCGTAATTTGAATATGTCCGGATCTTACCTACCGATAAAACCGCATGAAATAAAGACGAATGGTACTTCTACGTATCTGTCAAGTATGAAATATTCGTCAACTGATCAGTCATTTAACAAATTTGATCTTTTGCTTAACGAATAAGAATAAAATCTTGCTCTAAGTCTTGAAACCATCATTCGAAAAATGTGCTTTTATCTCCATAACAATTCGAAATGGAAATAAGTAATGCTTATAAATAAAATAAAAACATTCGAAAAACATAGCAAAGTAGATAAAATATTTTGTACGGTTAGGATGTTTAGAAAAAAAATCAAAATGAGGTCTGATTTGGAGGATTTATGACTGCAGCCTACAACTTTGATTCCAACAATTCTTTTGTTAGTTCATCTGCTTCTCGAATTTCCAGGTTCTGAAAAAAGAAGCATTATGATTTCCCGATATGAAAACAAAACATTTGTTTCAAAAGAAATTCCGAAAACTTGGCATAGTGGATTTGAAACTCCAATTTTTTCAACAGAAAAACTTTAATTAAGGATCAAACTGTACTGACAATGATAAAACACAGAAGCAAAAAAAAGAAGTTACGAAAAAAAAGCAATAATTATTTTTAGTATATTTCATATTCAGATTCATCAGGCTTTCCATTGTCCAAATATAAGGAAAGAATTTTAAATCCTAGTTCCATTATAAAATTTAAATGTGTTTACAATAAGAGAAAAGTCAAAAATGAAGAAAAATAAAAATCCAGACAGAAGCAATCACTTTAGTTATTCAAAAAAAAATATTCCTTGTCCCAAAAAGCCCTGGTCTCTGTGAAATAAATTATATAAACGTATTGCTCATCCATTAAAATATCGGACATTTGAAGAATTTCTAAAAACGATTAATTTTAGAAATATACCTTATTAAGTTCACATTCCTTCGCTAAATTATTTCTACTACCAGCATACATCATTTGTAATTGTGGACTGCATCCTGAAAAATTTAGCAACAATTAATTGCGATCTATTATTCAGTTAAGACATAATTCAAAGTGGAATCAAGGTGCAACAGAAATAAAAAGCATCCTGCAGAGTGATCAATCCTTTTCATCTTTTACATTTTGCAGAAATCTATAGTTATTCTTAACCGTAATCAAATATACCTGACGGACTGTAAAGAACAAGGCAGAGTGGATATGAAAAACGTCCATCACCGTGTACGCGTTCATAACTTATTACAATATATCGTGGTTGTTGCACTGGTAATTCATCACAGATCACATTCAGATCACAATCCTAGAAGACAATTTTACTACAAAAAAATTCTGGAAATACTTTAAATACATTATTTTGAAGAATCATTTAATGAAAAAGAAAGATACCTCAAGTTTCTGGTCCAATATAATAAGCTGTTTCACAGGATCGATCTTTACTGCAAATCAATTTTATGACTAAAAGATAAGCACTAGAAATGTGTTAAATATATTAAACTAAATTTTCGTCAAGTTTTCTTATTATACTAAGAGGATCATTTGGATTTCAAAGTTTACAATAAATTTAAAAAATTTGCTAATTCTCCAAATCAAAAAAACTATTGCTTTGGGATCAAGAAAAATTTTTCAAGTAAAACTGAAATATACAAATCAAAGCATTTGTTGAACGCTTTTTACTAAATCGAAATCGTTCCAATTCATCTTTCACATCCGTCGGTATCGCACATATTTTTAATGTACCCGTCTGAAATATCACTTAATTTAATTCAAAGAATATAAAACATGGAAAAGATAACAGAAAGCACTCGACTAAAAAAAAGTCATCATTCGGAGTTTCTATTCCACTCAAAAAAAAACTTTACTTTTAAAATTTGAAATTATACCAAACAGAAATCGTCGGAATAAGATCGATAGTTCCGTTTTATTTACGCAATTGACTGATTTATATCAAATCTAATGGAAACTTTTTTGAAGCGAAATTTAAAAAATTGGAAATTTCTGAGAAAGACAAACCATGCTGAAATGATGAAACAATCGCACACTCCTAATCAAACTTTCGACATCTATGAATATTTTGCATATGAACCTTATATCGATCTTACAAATATTTTTTCAAACGCGAAAGAAATTCAACGACATAAAATATTCAATTCAAGAAGCTATTTATCATTATCATTATTACTGTTATCGAAATAGTTATAAAAACCTAAGATTTAAAATACATTTGTATTTCTTTACAATATTTCTATGAATAAAATATACAACTTAAACCCACAATCACTCATCCATTCTCTTCATTCTCCATTCCAATTTATCAATCAGTTCAAATCTATTAAATCAGCTCTTCATCCTTCTTCAGAACCGTTATTTAAGATTTTTCAAACCACAGATAAATCCTTTTAAGAAATACAAAAAAGCTTCCACATTAACAAAAACGATAAATTATTTTTATTAATATTTGTACAATTGACAAAAAGGTGAAATCCAAACTTTGAGAACCTGATTTTAAGGTAACATGAAAAATCAATTGAAAAATGAAAGATCAAAAGTCGTTCTGAAATAAAAAACAACATGAACGGCAAAATAAAGTGCGCTAAATCACCATTTCAGAATATCCTTAATAACTACTTTCCATTAATCATCATTATTCAAGCTTATATTCACAACTAACAGATTCCTTATTCCTTTTGAAAAAGGAAGAAAATATAGATTCAGGTTTTGATTACAGATAACTTCAATAAAATAAGTGATGTCAAAGTTGGCAAAGTGAAGTTCATAGGGTAATACAAATGATATAATTTAGGAAAGAATCTGATAATGGCAAATGAAATCTTTGTGGTATTCTAAGGAATGTGACCCTTCATATTATGTCACTAAATTTGTCTTAGATTGAGTTATATTCTCCAAGTATAAAACAATAAGAATAGTTACTAATCACGAAGAGAAGGGATACAAAAAGGCACAGGTACAAAATAGAACGTATAAAAGCTAAACAACACAAAAATAAGACATGTGCTACAAAAAAAAGTCAACTCTTAGTATGAAAAATTGATAAGATGGAATAGAGCAGATAGTTACATGGAAAAAGAGAACATAAGAAACTTGATAACGTTATATTATACTAAACGAGCAGGACTTAATATATAAATATCATTACTAATTGCATGAGTAAATGGATGAGTATCATTTTTCGAATCGCTACGCATTCCACCAAACATTATCAGTTCTCCTCGACCGGCACATAAAGAATAGAGCATTGTATCATCTGGTGCGTTCAAATCGATTTTTTGTTGAAGCCATCTGGAAAATACAAAATTGTATCTTTAAGTAAACAATACATAAAAGTCATACCTATCAAGTCACCTCTAATCAGCTGTGCAATTGATCAGTTTACCAAGATCATGCAACTAAATGTTGCAGTTAGCATCCAAATTTTTTCCAGCCACTAAACATGTAATTACCCAATTATCAAAAATAATAACTTTCATCATGATTTCCAACAACTCACGTTACTGTAAAATCCTCCAAAACTCGTGTGGTATCGAGTATATAAACACAAGCATTAAATAGACGCTTTTTGTGATACCAATGTTCTAAAAAAAAATCATAGCATATAAATTCCCTCCTTGCGAAATTAATAATGGATATTTGTTAATAATGGAGAGATATTTTTGTTAGTTGTAAGTGCAACAGCTAAACAAAGAAATTCTACGTAGAGTTCACTGAAAGAAATTTTTGGCAGAAAGTATCAATTGTATCTCCGAATAATAATAAATTAATATAATCAGAAGGCGGAATCGACTTAATCAAAAACACCCCTTTACAGTAGCCATGTCAACGAATGATAGAGTTTTAAAAAGCTGAAGAACATACTTTGAGAGATTCCTCGTACTATACCATGTGCACCATTATTATGTTTTAAATTGCTGAAAAATAAAATAAATATTCTAGACTATCAGAAGCGAAAAATAAAATTCGGTTATTCAAATTGCAAAACTAGCACAACTTTGAAAACTGCTCCATAAAGATCGAATTTTAAAAGTGACGGCTGTAATCGATTCGTAAAATAGATTTGTATCGACAAAAAACTAAGGTATACAGAATTTCATAAATTTATCAGATATCAATTGTATACAAATTCTGAAGAGGACCTCCCTACACAAAGTTAAAAAGAAATCTTAAAGATTCTCACGGAATCTGTCAAAAAAGGGATCTTCGAAGTGGAATCAAATCTAAAGAACTTACTTTTTAGCACGTAGTGAAGAGGTAGATGGTTGAAAACCCGAAGAATTCGATTCCTCATCCAATATGGTATCCACATTTTTCCTATAACTGATACATTAAATTTGAATTGCAGCAAAATTTACTTTTATAATCAATACCATTCGAACACATTTTGAATTCAAAAAAAAATTAGATTTATCAGGAATTGTACCTTGTACAAGAAGGTTGTAATGTGACATTGTTCGATGGATGCGATGGCTAAATAAAATAATTTTATTCAATTTCACTATAAATTTGTAACTAAATAATTTCACTTTATTTAAAATCACATACCAATTGAATCGAATTTCTTGAAGTAATCTGAAGTGGTGCTGGGCACGAATTTAAACTGATTGTGCTACACCTAAAAGATTTTAACATATTTCTTAATTTTTGATAAATTCCTGATAAATTAGCATAGTGAATGCTGCATGTATGACATTAGAAGCTAAAATTGAGGAACTTCATAAAACTTTACGATGCTATCTACTCAAAAGAAATGTAGGCTGAAATACCGCACCCGTTTCTCCGTTTTGCATAACTTATACACGCAAGATTCTGACCAATTGGACATGCTGGATGACACCAAAGTTGAGATGGACCTGCTTTCGGATTCGTGATCTAAAAACAACAAAAAATATATTAGATAAATATTAAAAACACATTTAAATATCATTTTAATCCATAATCACGAATTTACTTAAGCAATTTCATTTCTGAATTTTTATAGCAATATTTGTATTTTTGAAATATGAAGTTATGACAGCAGTTTAAATTAGAAATACTTTGACAAGCATTTCTATCAAATATACAGATGTCCAAGATTTAAATTTCGATACACTTGAATCATATTCAAAGGTATAAATACCATAAATTTAAATTTGATTCAGCATTTTACTTAACGGCATGTGTCAAAAAACAAAGATCAAACTGACATTGATTTGTTTCCATTCCCATGCATTCTGCATAGTCAAATCGAACGTAAGGAGCCAAGCATCGCTGTAAACACAATTCGGACCACCACAACCACCGACCACCATCAAATGCGATTTGTCAATTACTACACATGAACTACCATAGCGAGGATTTGGCTCTCTTTTCGAGAAGAACGGTTCACTTGACGATGCATCTAATTTTCCAGAATTTTCGTCTTTGTAATTTCTGCCAAAAGTGATATGCGGTATATTCAATTTTTAATTAGATTAACCGCTAAATACGAAACAATTGAATGTTTACAGAAAATGAGCCTTTAAAACATATAACAATGAACAAACAAAAATCTGACATTCGAGAGATTTCAATTGCCGACAAATCTAAAATCGATACAGAGCAAACTTACTCAACAAATGGTGGCATGTGCCAAATTCTATTGATAATATCCAGAACATACACAGTATTTGTAGCACGGCTATTCTGAGAGCCACCAAAAATGATCAACGAATCATCTACCACACATGCGCAATGACTTGCAATCACAGGTGGTGGAGGCTCCGTTTCGAACTGAAATAATTATAAGGTAAATAACAAAAACCATGTATTTGAGAGAAACCGGAAAAACCTTAAAACTCAAATACTGCTCATTAATCATCATGCAAATAAAATTCATATTTGAGACCAAGTAATAATAGTATAGGAAATTCTACTTGACATTTTTCTCTACTATTCTATTTTTTAAGGCATTTTTTCCCTTAAATATCTTACGTGTGTGTTAAAGCAAATCTTTTAATATCACAGAATAATAGAACCAATAAACTATGAAGAAGGGATATTAAGGCTTTAAGCAATAAATTAATGAAAGTATCATAACGGAAGGGACACTTTATAAAAGAATACCTGCTGCATGAACAGACTTTAATTACCTCAATCCACTCATTCGTTATAGTGTCGAACAGATGCATCTCACTAAAGAAATTTGCTGCTTGATGAATTGGATTTGGCGAGGACTTTGCGAATCCACCATGAAGGATCAAATACTCCTTGTAAGGCACAAAAATGGACATTGCTTTGGGTCGAGGGAATGGAGCACACTTAACAAATTCCCGACACCAACTGCGGGACTTCTGAAATTATAATTAACTTTCCTGAAAATGTAGGAAATTTATTTAATTTCCATGCAAGTTCATTGATTTAGAATTTTTAATTAACAAATTAAATAAAAATTTTCGAAGGAATAACAGTCTTCGAAAATTCAACAATAAATCATGAAGATAGTAGAAGATTACCAGATCAAAACTCCACAGATCGTTGAAGGCAGTATAATTATCGGTACACCCACCAAATATATATACCTTTTTAGTGCCATCATGATAACAACATGAATGTGAGCAACGTTTTGCAATTACATTATCCTTTTTTGCTGCATGCAACTCCCTGGGAATGAAATAATAAAAAAAAATGAGATGCTATGGCTTTCGGAAAGCTTCATTTTTCTGTTTTTATTTTTACACCACGAAACTCGTTAAGAGATATTCAAGTCCAAAGTTCGACTAACCAATTCAGCTGATTGCATCGAAGGAATGATTTTTTTAAAATATTGATGATAGTACACGCAATGCGATGCCATCGACGACTAACCAGTCGGACATTTTCCAAATCTCCATACTGATTTAAATGCGAAAAGATTATTTCCAAAACGAGATCAGGCAATTCATCGATATTCATAATTGCATCCAAATAACAAACCTAAAGTAATCAAAAGATTGCAATACACAAGTTTAAAAACATAATTTTAACTGCATTGCACAGTAATCACACGTTCACGTATTAATATTTATGATTAAAAAGAAACCTAAGATATTTGGTTTCTTTTTAAGTAAATTCTCATGAGTTTACGCCAAACATCTATATCCTATAAAAGATACATAACGCATACGAGCATTTTTGAAAGCGTAATTATATCATAATCGTCCAAAATAAAAACAAAGTTCTAAGAACAATTTAAACGAAACCAATTCATTATTTTTCATTCTGTCTCCTTTCCTTTAGAGAACTGATAATTGATTTACTTTATAAAATAAATAAAACGCCCACAAAAGGAAGTCTAAAAATATTCAATAGGAAAAAAAAATTGAACTATAAAAAATTTAAGCTTATCGATTTGTCATTTGAGAAGATCTGTCTCAGTTCCCGAAAAAATACTCACTGGAAAATTTCAATAATGAACCGATGAACACAAAATATTCGTTTGTCCGAATAATAAACTTCTCTATAGAGAGAAAGAGAGGGAGAGAGGGAGCAGAATGGTAATGGATTTTCCTTTTTTTTTTTTTTAAATAACTAAATTACAGCAAACAGCGTAGCCATAACAATACATATATCGGCCAAGAGAAAAAAGAAATTTTAATAATATTCTCTCATTCTCTGCCCTCTCTACCTCTTCACTTCATCCTTTCTCTTCCCTTATCGTATTTTTCTCTTCGCTAACAGGCTATTTTCTCAGTGTTTTGTTTTCCCATACTATTTCATCGAAATGTTTATTTCTATCAAAAAGAGTGGTAAAAAAAAATGATTTACCTGTTAATTTTCGCCTTCTCATTCAAAGATATGATAAAAAGAATTCAATAATTAAATATTAATTTCATATTTAATGAATTTTTTTAATTATCATAATTATTATTATCATAAATCATTCTGATCGTCTAAATCTCATCATTATCATATTCTTTCTCAATTGAAAATGAATTGATTGTGAAAATGTTACAACAGATTTGATGATGAAGTTCACTATTCATTAGCAATTTATGAAATAGTATTATTGGGTTGGGAAGTCAATAATTTGTGAAATTTGATTTTATTGATTGAAAGATTTCAAAATAGGGTGTTTTCATTTCTGTTTTCCCTCTCTTCCTCTTTCAAATTAGCTGTTAAGAGTTGCTAGGAGTGATAAGGAGACCGGATTTAATCGAATTTAATCTTTTGAATTTTAATTTTGATTTAATTTTATGCATCCAATTGAAACTATATAAATGCAGAGTTTGAAAATGTATAAATCAAAGAAATTTATTTAAGGAGTGGAGTTGAAAGATTGGATGATGCCAATGACTGCATCATCTTTTTCGGATACGGCGCTCTGCGGACAGCATGTACGGATTAGTGTTGCTGCTAGCCAGGTTTGTTTAATAATAATCAGATTCCTCTTACCATTATCATTTCCTATATTAAAAGCATGAAGTCGAAATAGCAGATCGATTAAAAGCAAGTTCAAATTGTTGAGAGCTAGGTTAGAAAGT
>JABVXU010000489.1:0-40158 GCA_013365365.1 Cruorifilaria tuberocauda
TAAAAGACGAAATAAATGGAACTGGTTACTAACCTATCCAAATTCCTGATATAATCTGACATATTTCTAACTTTCACGGTACGAGAGATAATTTCTAGACATCACTCTAATCAATATGCTTGTAGAATCATCCGTTAACATCAGGGAAGCCAAAATAAAACTGAAATTAAATTACATTAAGAAAATAATTTCAAGTTTACCGTTATTCCTTTTTGAGAGATAATTTCTAGACATCACTTTTTTTTAGAGAAACAAATTCAACAATTACTTCCTCACTTTTCCTTTCCTTTTCTAGCTTACCTATACGTCAAATAATCCTTTTCTAGCTTACCTATACGTCAAATAATCCTTTTCTAGCTTACCTATATGTCAAATAACCCTTTTCTAGTTTACCTATATGTCAAATAACCCTTTTCTAGCTTACCTATATGTCCACCTAATGCTTCATTTACACCTTTCTTTCTCTAGTTACTCCCTCAATTCATTCCTTCTCTAACAAAAAAGTAAACTCACATTCATTCCGATTCGAGTTTTCAAACCTTCGCAACTCAAATGAATCTAACGATCTCTGCGCCATCTAGCTCTCTAACACTATCTCATCGCTTTTTATCCTTAAAACTCTCTCGTATTTTAGCATCTTTTCACGAATGTTTCTGAATGTTAATCATTTCGAATTGAATTGTTTCTATCAAGTTAATCAGGTGAAATCAATTGATGTCATTCAGGTGTGAGTCAATATGCTATGGCAACAGACCTGCCACGATGGAGTGGGAGGTTTTAGTAGACATTCTGATGTCGCTTGGATGCACCTATCGTGGAATCTTCGAGCTGTTGCTCTTTGCATGATGGTTTAGACTTTAATAAAGCTAGCTTTGGTTCGATAGAATTATCTGAGAGAGGTCTCTCATCTCTGATGCCATATGTTTGTGTAAAATAGCAAATGCAATAGTATATGAAATCATTAAATTTGAACTTATAGAATTTGGAAAATCTCATAATTTTCCAGATCGATGAGTTTAAAATCGAAAATAACGCATGTGATTTTCGATTTGGATGGTGTATTGATTGATTCGGAGCGTATTAACTTCCAGATATATCAGAGAATCTGGAGTAAATATGGGAAAACTTTTACACCTGAGCTAATGCTTCAAATTACCGGAATGCCGAATTCAAGCAGTGAACCATATCTTATCAAACATGTAATTCAAATTTTATGCATTAAATTTTAAAATTTTAAGATTTCTGCAGTACTTATTCAGCAATCATGCTTTTCTGTTAATCCATAGAGAGGATTAAAGCAAGGAGTTAATGATCAGAGAATGTAGAAGTGGGATTTTTAAGGTCCAAACGAATTATGAGATTAACCATATCACTGAATTTTGAATTTATGCTTGCATTTTTCAAAATTCAAGTTTTTATGGAACCAATGAAATAGAGTTAAAATCAAAATGCAATCTAAACCAAAATTCCCGGCGATTTGTGAGGAAATTAGTTACTGAAAAAACCAATCACTTGATATTTTTTCTTACAAAATATATGCCATAAGTAGCATTTCAGTTTGGTATGGAAGGGGAACTTTCAACTGAGGAATATCATAAACAGTATATGGCGCTATCGAGTGAACTTATGGTCAAATGTCCCCTTATTCCCGGTGTTATGCGATTGGTACGACATTTAACAAAGCATAAGATACATCTGGCGATATGTACCAGTTCGAGTAAAGCTGAGTTTAACACAAAAATGGCTACACATACGGAGTTACTTAATTTGATTTCTTTAATTGTACGTTTTACTTCGTTCATGAAAAATTAATGAGCATTGTCTGAAGGAAATATATATCACGGTATGCATACTTTTCATAATGTATGATATATATAAATTAATTAAGGTTACGGCAGGAGATGATCCAGAAATCAAACGTGGAAAACCAGCTCCAGATCCATTTCTGGCTACAATGAATCGATTCAAAGAAAAGGCAGAAAGTGCCTTAAATATTTTAGTATTTGAAGATTCAGCAAATGGCGTTCGGGCAGCTATTGCTGCTGGCATGCAAGTTGTTATGATCCCCGACGTGACATATATGAAACCACCTGAAGAAGTCATAGATAAAATTGGAGTTATTTTAAAGAGTTTAGATGAATTCAAACCGGAGATTATGGGTTTACCACCATACGATTGAAATACCTGTCAATTATTCGATGAGTACTTTCTATTCAACCGCTTTTTTTATTTGTTCCAGGAAAACTGTAGACTATTTTAAACAGTAGCTTAGGTTAAGTGATTAATTAAATGCATGAATAACTAAATCAGTGTAGATCCTTAGATCTTTTGTAGTGAAAACATCTTTTTTCTTGTTTGTCGTGTGTATTATCTGTTAGTAGCTTGGCGCAATGCTGCTGTGAAGACTTTCTTGTTAACTAAATCAAGAGTGATTACTTTTTTTGTCAATTTCTGAAGAAATTGATGTTTTATATTGCATAAGCATTTTATATGTGAAATATATTAATTTTTGTTTTTTTTCTAATTATAGAAGTTATAAATAGCGTATTGTGTAAGATGAGAAAGAAAAAGAAGCAGAACGCGTATTATCGCATTTTTAATATAAATTAAGATATGTTGAGAAGCTAACTTTTTGTTTTTATGCCTTTGTCTTCCACCACTGAGTGATTTCAGCGTGAAGGAAATCTATGGTATTAGCCATACGGACGTCATATGTAGATAATGTGAATAGTAAGTTAGACACAGTTGACCAAGGATAGATGAACATGATAAGATTGGTAAAAATACTAAACAATACTAAAAATTAAATCATTATTCCAGGGATGATCAACTTAAAATTTTGAATATTATGAGATTTTTATTTTATGAAATTATATTTTTGACTTCTGTGATTCTACATTAGGAACTCAATGGACAGGAGAAAACGAACAAAAAGTTTTTTTCTCACTCTTTATAACTGTAGAAGCTATTTTTGCGCCGGTAGATTTTAAATATTAGATCTCATTAAATTTTCTCATTGTATGCATTTTATTTGAGTGCAGTGGTATTGAATAAAAAATTAGAATTATCACTTTTTTCAATTTGAAACAAAATGATTAATTACCTCTCTCTTTCTTCTGATTTTTTTTTCATATCTTAAGTTTATGCTTGAATAATGGAAGATAATTGAGTCGATACTGTATGTAATTCTCACATTTCGAATCATTAAAATTATGAAATAGGAAAAATCAGTGTGCTAAAAAAACTTCAGAATTTTTGTTTATGATTTATTTGAAGTACTACTATTGCTGAAATAATTCTCACTGTATAATTTTTTCAAAATGCACTTTGAAGAAGATTTCCTTCAAATGAAACAACTTTCTATTATCAATTTTTCTTCAAATTAATTTAGAAAGTGCTGAAATTTGAGACAAAGCGGAAAATCTTCAAAGAAAACAACTTATTGTACGGTGCTTTCGCAAGATAGCCATTTTTTTCTTCTTTTTACTGTTATTTTAACTCCTGTGTACATTGATCCATTTGAGGATATATATAGCATTACCGGTAGTGATGTGAAGTGAAATGAAACGAAGTGAACCGACATGAAATTACCAATCAATAACATATTTTATCAAATGAAATTGAATTAATTTTTTTTGAGAAAAAAATAGTGCAATAATAACTGATTATCGTTTAACAATCCAAATAGTAATAATTGTTATTAGCTAACGTCAAGATATTTGATAAGAAATATTTTGATTCATAAAGTATACAGTGGAGATCATATCAATCGACCATTATCTTTCTCCTTTCATCAATTTTAATTCCTTTAAATTTTTTTATTAAAAAAAAAATTATGCTATATTTATTCCTACAATATTTTTTTTTCTCGTTTCATTTTAATTAAGTGAACTATTGGAAAAATGTGCGTCTCTCTTTGAGATCTCCTATCTCTCCTAACTCCATCTATTATCATTAGCGTGAATTATCAGAAAGACAAGCATCTCATCTGTAATTTTAACTCAAAAGTACAAGTTATAAATTATTTTATTCTTACTGCTTATCTATTTACTTAAACACTTTCCAAATTTCAATAACCATGGCAGTTTTCAACCAATTGTTCTTGTTTACTGAGCCAAAAAATTTTCTTTTTGAAAACAATTTGATAAATGTTTGAATTATTTTATTGAATGAAAATCTTACTCTTCTATTATTATCTTATTGACATAAATTGAAATGTTGAGGAAAATAATCGAAACAATACAATTATGATTGATATGTTTGAACAATAGATTGTTTGAGAATGAAATGTACCAAAGATTGATATCATTGCCTTTTCTAACGGACTACAAAAATTTGTTTACTAGACAATTGAGAATGCTCGATAGATGCTAAAGAAAAAATATCTTTTACGAAAATCAAAATTGGAAAGAGAAAAACGATTTTCTCTTTTTTTTCTGAGATATAATTAACTGATAAGATTATCAAACTGAAACTTCAAAAGAAAAATAAAGACATAAGTAAATGTAAAAAGACTTGTGATATAGCAACATCTGCTAAACACTCGTAGCAAAATATTTTTCAATCTGAATTATTCATTACAAAGATCCGGAAATCTTTCTCTTCACTCCTCTCTCTCTCTCTCTCTCTCTCTGAACATTTCCATCGGAAACTTTTGCTCCGATAAAAAAAACAGGAATGAGAAAGAAACAGAAAAGATTTTGCGAACTACAGTGTTGCTCATAAATAGTCAATAAATTTTATTTCAATTTAAACATTCTTTAAAAATTTATGTACGACAATTAGCCAATTGGAAAGTCGTTAATTCACCTTCATTTAATAAGCATTCTTTTTTACTATTATTCCCATTGCTGTATCACAATTTATTGATTTATGCAAATTTCTGTTTAGAAAAATGTACTAAAGATTATATCATTCAGTATTATGGGAGCTTACAAAAAATATTTATAAGAGTAACAAAAATGGAAGTAAGCATCATAGTATATGATATTTAGACTTTGGCAGGTTCCTCATATCATCAATTCAGACTTTCACAGGTTTCATATCACTTTCATAGGTCATAGGTAATCGTCGTACTTTGTGAAAAAAGCAACAAATAAAAAAGGTTGCTTCTACTTCTAGTTTGAAAGCTATGCCCCTTCATTTTCCGAAGCTTACTTTTTCTTTAGAGAAACGAAAAAAAAAGAAAAAATACTTCAATATAAATATCGCTTCAAATTTTTATTGAGCCAATATGATATAAAATAGTATCAGTGAATTTTACTTTTCATTTATTTGTTTTATCATATATAGCTTATCATATTGCTATAATAAGTGGTACTTCGATTTCTAAATGATATCTTATACCAAAAGCTTTTAATCATTTAATGGGAAATTTATGAGAAATAATAATTTCAGTCGTTTAAATTTTGCAAAAAAACTCTTAGAAGTTTGAATTATTGAAAGTTTATCGCTAGAATTACATCATATAATTTGTATTTATAACCATATATCAGTTGATCTGCGTAATTTATTGATTAATTAAAGTGAAATATTTTGATTTCATTAATGATTTAATGAAATCAGAATCGATTAATTGATTAAATTCTTCTTACAAATGCTCGAACAATTTTCAACAACAAATAGTTAAAAAGTCTTAATTGAAAGAAGAAATTATTATTTTAGTCATTTTAATTCTAATTTTAATTAAAATAAAAATTAAAAGATTTTTTAATTTAGATTTGCTTTTAAAAAAATTTTTGCTTCTAAAGGCTTCCAAACCGGATGTTACGGAATCTCACAATCTGAAAAGATATTTGAAAGCAGATGGAACCAAACGTTCCACCATAATTCTTTATAGCAACATTTTATCTACCACTTGAAAAGATTTGAAGAAATTTATCTATTTGTTAATAATGGTGCAGCTAATGAAAAAAAAACACTTGGCTGATGAATGATTCAGTAAACCAATCGAAAATTTTTTGCTTAGAAGTATGAAATTCATTTCCGGTGCCTTAAGCAATGATAATTTTTATCATATTATCACTCATTTAAGATTCATGACATTAGTGAAAAAGTTTTGGAGGATAAACTGTTATTTTCAGATGTTGCACTTGAATTTCTTGACTTTATATCTAGCGATAGTTTAGTAATTCATAGTGCTGAATTTGATATTAACAGGGAACTTAATAGGCTGAATAGCGAGTTAATCTCTTCGGACAGAGTAAACACCTGAGCAGTTATTTACTAAACCACTATTATATATACCTTGAAGCTTTCAAATTCATTTTTATCGGTAAAGAAATGATAAAAGAATCAATAAGTTGATTATTTTTCTAATATGTGCAATTCGTAACATTCTAATAAGTTTTATCAATCAAATAAATGAGAAATCACATCCCTTCTCAAATTAAATTATAATTGTTATCACACAGTGATATTAATAGATGGTGTTAGTGCGATTAAAATTTCGAATTCAAAATAATTCGATCATTGAGAAATTTTGAGGCTATCAATTGATTTAATTTTGCTCCAAGAAAATTATTACTGCTTTTGGTTTTGATAAACAAACACAAAATTTAAATATAATTAACAAATTAATATCCATTATATTTTCTTAATATTAATTTTAATACTAATTAATACTGATTGTATGTATTTGATATTATCATTAAGATAAAGAGAAAAACGCATTTCTTTTCCTGATAATTTGTTAATTTTATTTAAAAAACAAGTTTTAAAACAAGCTTTCTTTTGCTATTACTTTTACTATTACATAATTAGTCTGAAATTTCGAAGCTGAAAAGCTTTTTTCCTCTTACTAATGAAAAAATAAAGTGTTTTATTCTTTTAAATGTTTCAGTTGAAGAAAGTAAACTTGAGTTTTGTCTTATTTAAGACGATGAAGATTGAATAGCTGAAAATTTCTTCGAGTTAAGATTAATGAGATGCACTTTTTGATGAAATGATGAAATTGCACGTGAAATTTAATTTATTTTAAATATATAGAAATAAAATAAAATTAAATGCATTTATCAATCTTCTTATATCAAAATCTTTCCTAAAATCGATAAGGAAACTTTTATAATTACTATTCAAAAAATGTTATCAATATAGTAATTTTATTTTCGAGTAAAGTAATTTATATTTCTGGATGATATGTTATTCTTGTAGATGAAAGAACACCCAGTATCATTTACTTGCATTACTTCAAAGTGTTCGTGATATTTTGAATTTTGTGTTTAGACTTGCATTACTGATTTTTGTTCAGTAGTTGTTGGATCGGTTCATTTTTCACAAATGATAATTATTTATTACCTGTCTTGAATGAACGAATCTGTCTTCTTTCTCTCTTGTTTTTTTTTTTTTTGGGCTTTTTATCGTTTTAAACATAAGTTTCATTTCCTTCCTCTTCCTCTATGTTTATTCTAGTTTAAAATTGCTATGAAATTTAGTGAAGCTTAAATTTAAAGCTTAGATTTACCTGTATTTGTTCAACTGCTTCTTTTCTTTCAATTTCATATAAATTCAAAGTCTGATTTTAATAATTTTTCAAAAAATTGAAATACCTTTTTCATGGTGTAATATTATTTTATTTTTAAATGCTTAAATAGCATTATGTTATTTATGATATCCATTCAACTTAATTGTAAAAAAGAAAAATGACGTGTGAAAGAATTTTTGAAATCCTTATCGAATTAAAGTACCACTAAATTCATATCCATTCAATCAAGTAGTATCATTTTAAATTTATTTTTCACTCTCATAATACTATTCTTAGCAATCGTTAAGTTAAATGAACTGAATTGTAGTTCGTTTCCTATAAATTCATCTTTCATGAAAATTTTGTATAATAATAATAATATCTGTAGTAATAATCAAAAGAATGCTAGGTATAATATTTAAACTATAATAAATATGCAAATTTTCTTATCCAGCATACAAAGTAATTATATCGGAATTCATAGCGTAATTTATAGCTTATGAAACTTTTTATTTTACATGCATCGAAAGAAAAAAAGAACAAAATGGAGGCAAATATTAAAGTAAATTACTTTAATTTATCTTGGCTCTATGAGTAATAAATCTTTTCTGTACAAGTAGAAAATATTATAGTAAAATTGAAATAGAACGAATGATTTTATAGCTACTTGAGAGATGAGAAAATATACGTCAAATATTGCAAAGCATTAAAGGAATGCGTTCATGAATTAATCATTAAATGTAAAGTTTGAAATTTTATTTAAGTGATAAATTAGAAGAATTGATTTTGTATTTTACTGTTCAAATTTTATGACAGTAAATAGCAATTGAATATCATCGAAATGATAAGTTTTGTTTACTTATGATGATAAGTTTTGTTAAGAAGAAATGAATGATTGAAAGAAAAGTAAACGATAGTAAAAAGATGAATGAATACGAAAAAGTAGAAAAGATGAGATAATTTTTTGATAAACCATGATGATTAATCAGTTTAACTTACTTTCTTGTATATTACAAAAATTGAAAAATGGTAAGTTTACTTTCATTTTCCTCTGAAATGAAAATTTCGGAGAAAATTTAAAGTAAACTTATCATTTATTCTTCTAGGCGGAAAAATAATTTTGAAATTTATAAGAAACTTATGAAAGTAGGATGATATTTTCCAACCGGATATAATAGAAATATTCAATACGCTGAGCGAATTATATTATCATATCAGTATGCTTCCGTTATTATAACATTTAAGCAATACCGGAACAGGACGGTAACATTTCCCATTCCGGTATGCTGACAATACCTATTCTGTGATCTTTTAACGCCTGATCAAATCGTCTTTTTATTCGATTAAAAATTTATAAGGATGTGTAAAATGATGTCTTCTTTCACATGATCATCCTGATAAATCTTTTGAACCATTGATAATGATGATTACATTTGAATATTAAAAAGAGAATTCGCACAAATTAATATAAATTTTTAAAAAATTTTTTTCTTCCCTGTTTACAATTAGACTATTATTGAGAGAATTATTGAATTATTGGACTTAAGTTTGAATTTTTTAGATTAATGTTCTTCGGAAAAACTTACTTTCCACATTTTATCACATATTAACTTTTTGTAATACGTTTCAGACTAGGCAGAAATAAAAAGTTTCAAATAGCTTTTTCACCACCACCAAGCAGTTGTTGAGGTGAAAATGATTTGCTTCTATAAATCAAAGAAGAAAAAATGATCGAGTAATTGAGTAGTATAAAATTTAAGGTTTTTTTTTTCCTAAATCACCTTTTCAGTATGCTGTTATTATTATTATAGAATTCATATAATTCATGACAAGAATCTTCCAATTATGAATTCAGTTTTGCTTCATTTTCATGAGTCGACGATCTTTTTGTGATCATGACAAGATTAAGGTATGTTCCTCCTGGATGAGTGACTTCTATTCTATTTACGTGGAATCAAACTGCTGACTTCTGTATCAAGCAGATGTGATAACCGATACTCTTGGATTATACCTCAGACTTGAGTAACCTTTATTTGGACAGATATGATACCTACAATAATACAACATTAATAAACTGACATTAACAATTCTGGATAGTTGGTTTCTAGAAAATTCTGGAGCATTCTGGAGAGTTATAAAGACCAAATTAGTCCGACTAAGGAAAAGGGGAAGTGATTTTAACCCATGATAATTAAACCACCTTCCTCGAAAGAAATTCTTAGTAATCGGTTTTGGTGCTTTATTTTGATGAAGAGAGGTTCAGTTACAGTTCTCAGTACAGTTACTATAAAGTTACTGTAAAGGATGCTATGATTTGTCATGTATAAACCTCTCTTTTACAGCTTACGCACAAGGTACGTATACGATCTTAGATTTAGAATTAAAAATTTCATGATCCCTCGGTTTACTTCGCGATTTCAGCGACAGATGTTAATTAATAAGAATGATTTGTATAATTAATTTATTAGTGAAAAGAAGAAATGACGAATAACTATACTCATCGAATATTATGATATATTGTGAATCATTATCATGATAACGATTAGAGTACAATTCTAAAAGATAATAAGTATGATAAGAGATGATATTGCTACGTGTGAGTACACTGTGTTACGAGTTAAGTAAGTACATTTTTTAATCAATAATCTCCTGGAAAAATAGCTTTGATTGATATTAATTCTGTACAAGACAGGTTTATAAATAAAAATCGTATGACTCAATAAATACAGTTAATTTTGTAAGGAGAAAATTTCGATCTCAGATTGAAATAAAAATTTTTCACTTTATAAGGATTAAACTTGAATTTTTGATTTTAATTTAAATTAAAATTTTCAGTAGAATAAATTTCATTTACTTTCAAAGAAAAAAGTAAGGTTATTCGTAGCAAGCAAAGAGTATTCGTTCGTTTAATTTAGCCTAATATCGGAAGGCCTAATTTCTGGAATAATTCAAAAGTAAGAGATCTAAACAAATAAAAATTTATTAATTTTACTTCCAAATTTATTTTTTGCAATGCATATTTTAAGAAAATCAATGAAATGAAAAAAAACTTCCTTCACTCACTAAGACAATTCTTTCATTTAGGCTCATTTAGGCTTATTTAGGTTTAGGCTCATTAATGTTCAGGCTTATAACTATTTCTTGCAGCTTTTCATCGTACATTGTCCAAATTCATGTTCATCTGAATAACTTCATTTTAATAATTAAATATTTTAGGTTCGAGCTAATTAATGGATGTTCCTCCAGTCATAAACTCCACATTAACATCATCGCCAGGTAAATGCTCAATCATTACCATAAATTATTTCAATTTCAATCAATAATTTAATTACTTTAAATAATTTAAATCAATAATTTAAATATTTCAACAGCATGTAATAACGCTCAAATGTATGACGATTTAATTACCTAAAAACAATTTTCTAAAAATTAAATTTTGTACGTGTGAAGTTTACGTTAATTATATAAGGAAGACAGGTATGTAATGTTTGTTTAGTTTCTTAATTCTACAGAATGTTAATGAATAGATTAGTATGAATATTATTTAGGATGGGCTCGTATTCAACTGGAACCATTGGACGTTCCGTTAGAAGAAGACGATTCAATACTTTTATCAGCCGTACAATCCGTCATACCTGGCGCACATGGTCTTTATTACAAAGATGAAGATTGCAAGAAGGCCTTAAAGTCTTGTCCTTTTTCTTTGTTCTCTCTCTCTCTCTCTGTTTCTCTCCCTATACAAAGAGAATTTCAACAGAACATCTGTTTATAGCTGATAAGAGAATGGATTACAAATTACTCTAAATTCAAGATTAAAAAAATTTTCGATCAGAGTTTAAATTTAAATTACAGATACAATGGCACAACTGGCCGTATATCAAAGGGCCCACCTGGCTGGAATTCTAAGCCAATTTACGTTACACTTGGTTCGCTTACTTTTACTAATACTTATTTCTACTTATATGAACTTATATGAGTATACTTAAATATATACTTATATGAATATATTTATTTATACTTATATGAACAAAACACTAACATAATCATTCTATCTAATATTGCAAAATTTATGATCTGATATGATATGATAATTCAAAATAGAAATTACGAAAATCAGGTATTATCACCTATTGTAAAATTAATCTGCAAGGAAACCTATACAACTCAAACTACGGTTGTTTACTCTTTTCATAATCATTAACAGCTTGGAAATTACTGTATACGGTAGAAAAAACTGTTTACGGTAGAGAAAACTGTATACGGTAGAAAAATAACGGGTAAAAGAATTTACTCAAATAACTTTAATAGAAATATAATTTAAACTGAAAGATTACAGCACATGGATATCGTAATTTCAACAATGTTGATGTTAGACAGTATGAAAATGCTACAGAGCGATTCGAAAAAACTGTTAATTTAATACAACGTATGTTAAGTAAGTGTAAGTTTAAAGTATACAAATGCTTTAAAGGTATGTATATGTATTGTTATTTTAGTTAGAAACTGAAATGACTGTAATTTTACAGCTAATCAATGGGTATCGTCTTATAGAAAGGTAATTATTCATACAGCTTATTAATACAAGAAAGGTAATGAAAGGTAATAAAGAAAGGTAATACAGAAAGGTAAGAAAGAGTCAGAAAGGTAACTTTTTCCTTTACCATATTAAATCTAAAAATGATAAAAATGCTATCCTACGAGTTATACTATTTAATTGAAATAATATTACAACTTGTATTACTTTACTAGTTTACTATTATTTTACTAAAATATATTTTACTGAAAATATTTAATGCTTTAATTTTCCTTTATTCTTCTAAATATTTTTGAATTTATAATTTAACAAAGTTTAATTCAGTACATCACACTGATATCGTAGCAATCTTTATCGAATTGAAGAAAAGGCCTGCTAAAGAGTTGTTTTCTTAGACTTTTTATGAACATTAAAATTGATTTCAATTTTAAAATTGAAGTATTCTCAGTTATGCCGTCCTGATTTATTAATCGATACTCAGGTTGTATTATTTATTTCTTGATTAATAATATACTTAAGTTAAAAAGGTCAAGCTACGTTTTATGTTTAAGGACGCTTCAGCTAGACCACTAGGCGGTAAATGTGATGGTGACAAATTATCGTCGCATAATGCGCAAATTGGAAATGGAAGTGAATGTGAAAATGGAGTTGACGGCGAGGAACGAAGCAATGAGTTTGTTAGTTTTCTTAAATTCATGTAAATTCTGAAACTGAATTTTTCTTAATTTTTATAGAAAAATATTTTTAACAGAAAAATATCGTTTAATTAATAGAGTTATCATGATTTTATGATCTTAATTTGTCTAAATAGTTTAGTTTGTCACCGGAAATCGCTCAAAAGCATCAACTGATATCCAGAAGTATCAGGCAGAGAATGATATTTCAAAGGAAAGGTTAGTAAAAGTGAATACTGATATGGAAGTAACCTGATATGATATAAATAAACTTCCATAAATTCTACACTTCGAATCACTATATAGTGTTAATTTAAAGCAATTACTAATACCATATTTAAAAGGTTAGTAATAGAATTGATATAACTAGAAAATAAGTTCAATTTAATTTTTACTTCAATTTTGGCAAAGCACATAAATAATTAAAACTGTTTTAATTTTAAAAAAAAGACAAATAACTATCTTGGTTTTATACCGTTTATACCGGTTTTTGAGTATTTTAGAGCTAAGAATCTGGAGATAATCCTGGATGAAGAAGGAAATAAAGTGCAAACATTACTGAACCTCAATGCGAATTTAGACACGAAAATCGAAAATGATCAGAAGCATGAACTCGTATTTAAACTTGTTTTTTTTTTAATACTTAAAAAACGGTTCAAAATGTTAGGAAATTTTGTCTTTAAAATTTTACATTAAAAAATTTTGGAATTAAAAAGGATTGTTCAATTTGAAAATTTGACAATTCAGATTCTAAAATTTTTAAGTTAAAAATGGCGAATTCGTTAATATGATAAAGAAATGAAAGTTATTCCACTGATTTGATAAAGGAATAATCATTTTGAGGGATGCAATGGAGTTCAACAAAGGTTAAATGAGGAATTGGATAAAAAAAATCATGAAATTGATGAACTGAATAAACAGATTATCGATCTGAAATGGAATCTTACAGAACATAAACAATGGTTAAAGGATGCAAATGGCAGGTGCGCCCTTTTGAAATTTTATTTCACCTGCGAATTCATTATTGGAACATTTATTCAGATAGAAATTTCTCGAATTGCTTTCTGAAGGATTGATAGAATTTCAGGATTAGCGAATTGGAATCTGTCCTGCTTGAAAAAAATGATTTTATTGAAGAGTTAAAGAGATGTAATGAGGTAAGAGTGATATGTTTTATTTCAATCTTTCAATTTTAATAATTTGATTTTCGGTTTCTTTCGATCTGTAAAATTTTGAAGTTTAAACTTGAAATATAGCAATTTAGCGCGATTTAAATTTTAAAATCTTAAAATTGACCAAAATCTTTTTGCTCGATTTAAAATTCATACCAAACTTTGTATTTTCCAATTACTAATTAGCATTATCAATTAATACTTAAATTATTCTACAGATAGAACAGGCAGTTTTACATGAAAAACTTCAGGCCTCCGAAAAAGCTCCAAGTGAAGCTCCGAGCCAAGATAAATTAAAGTAATTTACTTTAATATTTGCCTCAATTTTTTTCTTTTCTTCTTACGATGCATGCAAAATAAAAAGTTTCATAAGCTATAAATTACGTTATGAATTCCAATATAATTACTCAATCAATATTATATACTCAAACAATGAGTAAACAAGCAACTTTTTTTTTATTTTAAGTGAACTTAACTCTATGCTTGATCGTTTACAAAATGAATTAAATGGCAAAAATGAATGTAACAAAGCTTTAATAAAGCAATGTAATGATTTGGAATGGAGTCTAGGTGAACACCGCCAATGGCTTTCTGATTCTAATAACAGGTAATATTTTTATTATAATCTAATTACGTGTAATATTTTTTATTAGTTCTAATAACAGGTAATAGGAATTTATTACATTCCAACTAATTTAATTTAATTCATTTCCATGTGATTTTCATTCCATTCTACGTACGTCTGAGTGATTTAATAAAAATTAGCTTTATCAACTGTCGATATTATCATCAAACTTATATGTGATAATATTGATAGTTGGTAGTTATTGTCGGAAAAAACTGAAATCACATAAAAAAAAATGTTAAATATAAAATTATATGTTGGGAAGTGTTTGTGTAGATGCTTGATGCTCAGTTAAAGCAGACCTTTATGCTTTCAAGTTCTATCACAATTCATTATCACTTATCATTATCATCTTTGAGGGATGGTAGAGGATTTACCACTTTACACAATTCTCATTTCAACTGTTTCAATTAATTCACGTATCCCATGACCTTTAATCCTTGTGCTATATCCATCTATCATTGTAGAAGAGTTTCTTCGTGCTAATATCTTTTCATGATCGGAGAAAGAGTCTTAGGACGGTATCATGCCAGATTTGACAAGATTACCTTTCTTAACAAATTGCTGTTACTATCAGTTCTGAATAAAGCATTGACATTAACTTGTACGATCAGCAAAGAGTTCAATTCTCACTTAACTGTAGTATAATTCGACGGTGTTCAGTTAAAGTCAGTTAAATTATTTGTTTGTAAATCTCGAATTCAAAAAAAGTTCATGACATCTGTAGGATAGATTAAGGTAATATGAATAATTTGGAATTTTCTTTATTTACATTTATTGATTAGCAAATACTTACCAGTTGGAATCATATCTTCTTTGAATTTCAATTCCAAATAGCTGATGCATGTTTCTTTGCAAGGTAATCGTAATTCATCAACATACAGAATTACCCGCGCTTTGGACTGCAATGCATGATAATTTTGATAAATTTCAAACGCAAAGCAGACTGACAGATAATTTTTCATAAGGATTGAAATCACCGAAGCCTAGTAGTAAGATGGTTTCTTATAGAATTATGCATCAATCGAGAAGGATGCTGCAGTAGATTGAAAATTAAGTATTACTTTTAATTTATTACTTTATTACTTTTATTATCATATTGATAAATTGCTTTAGGAAATTCCGGTTAAAGTTTTATCTTAAATCAGTATTTTCTAGATAATATTGATAACTGAAATAAAATGATAACGATAAGGTAATATGACGTTTAAATGATAGGCGTATTACCTTCATTATCATATGGATAAACTGCTTATTTTAAGTCAGTATTTAAGAGTCTAAAAATTGTTCAAGACTAAAAATATAATGAATTTTCAAGATAATATTGAAAGTAAGTAAAGTAAAAGTGATAACGATAAGATAGCATAAAGTTTAAATGATAAATTCTATAATAGTTTTTTTACTGTAATATATCAAATTTTTTAAAAAAAATTTTTCTTACTTAAACTATCAATTATCAATTATTTTCAATTAAAACTGTGATAAAGTGTAATCGTTGATTGATGAGATCAATTATTTTCTATCACAGCACATTCATTGATCAATTTATCAATTCATTATCAAATACATTCAAATTTACCAACAACTTACTCTAATCCTCCAGACGCAATGAATATTGTTACCATGAAGATCAGCACTTGTAATCGTTTGATAATTATTATTAGCCCATAATTCACCACCACATTTCGGTGTTCCTGAAATATTTACTTTAATAAAGATTGCTATGAGTTTTTCCATTTCTTTTTTTTAAAGATTAAATTTTAATGAAACTTTTCTTTCTTTGATTAAGCTTATATGTTATTGAAATTAGGAAATAAACAATTTATCACATAAATAGCTAAAATTTTTACAAATATTATTATTTCCAAAAAAAAAAAAAAATTATCCAAAAAGTTATATCCAAAAAATTTTTTACATCACTACGGTAAATTACCGTAAAATATTACTATTTCATCATAACCAAAAAATTTTTTTAAATCACTACTGTAAATCACCGTTATCCTAATAAATTTAACTTATTCATTTTTGTTATTTCATTCAGCGACAAGCATAACAATAATAGAGTATAATTTTTAAATAGAATTTTCGATATACAATTTCCCTTTGTAAAAAAGAAATCGTTTTCCTTTTAATGTTTTTATTTGCATGATCGATTATGAAAATATCATGTAACATGCAATATATATTTATTTACCTAGTTCGAAATGCAAATGTATAATTCAAAAGAGTTTCTTCTAGTGGAACTAAAAAACTTACTGCTTTTTTCCACTGATAGACAATCTCTACCACCTAATCCACTTGGACATTTGCATTGATAACAGTTATTTGGGTTTGTATATCCGCCGTTGTAACAATTCATTTGATACTTACAACTATCTGAAAATCATCCAAATAACTTATCAGTATTCAAATCTTCCACCTTTATGAAAAAATAGTGCACTTACTATTCAATAAAAATCTAAATCATTTATTTATTTTTGAAATAAACCTCGATTATATAATTACAACATGAAACATGAATTCCTAACTTTTTTCATTTAGATTTTTCGAAAATCTAATTTTTTGGAAGAAAATAGAAAGTGTTTTTCATGCTTTTTCTAATAGCTAATATAAATGCCAATGAAATAAATTTCGATTAAATTTATTCTATGAAACTTCACCTTTGCAATATCGTAAATTAATCATTTTTGCATCTTTAAATGAAAGTTCTTCTCTTTGTCCAATTGTTTGTTGATATCGGCGATCACGTGTCTCAATTGTATACCTTTAATCTTTCTCTGATAAAACTATTTGTTTAATACATCTCATAACAATAGTTAAATTTCTAATCAGAATCCATGTATTACTATATTATGAAAAATGATAAGTTTTACAGGTTAAATGTTTTAACAAGTATATATTGATTTAAAAAAAACTGCGCTTAGACGTAAAATTTAAGCTTAAATTTTACTACTTCAAAAAAACATAGAAATTTCGATTATGTAAGTAAGTTATAATCATTGCATTTCAATGTTAGGTAGAATGAATGAGTGAGTATAAAGTAAGTGATTTTAGTAAAATGATAATCTCATTAAAATTTTGTAATGTCATAATTTAAACCTATCAAAATTGATTGTAAACGCCTTGGGGCCATAATGCATAAGCGAGCCATAATCATAAGATAATCCCATGTTATCAGTGTTTAACGTTGTTCGCTTTTCAAAATTTCCTTGAGTACCCTTCAGGTTATCATAATTAGATGGAATAAATGAATGAGTATAAAGTAAGTAAAACTTTTTTTTCATCTGAAGTTTAAAGAATAGTACTGCTAAGCTTACTTTAATATGTGCAAGAGTCAATTACCGGATAGATATTGATATGATTGATCCAAATATTATTATCACGATCACTACGTGATTGTTCATGCCAAAGACCTAAAGCATGTAGTACCTCGTGCGCCACTATACCCATCTAAATTATTTAAAAAAGTAAAATTAGACGCTCAACTTTTAAAACAATACTGACTAATATTAAAATTGAAGAACTAATAAGTAATATATTTGATGTATGGTCAAATTCAATTCAATCATACGATGGTTCAAAACTTTAATTAATTAATATTTAATTAACTTTAATTAATTTCATCTAAGTTGTAATTTAAAATTGAAAAAAACTTTACCGATTCACATCCAATCCCAACGGATATCAGTTGTCGACCGCCAATCTTACCAACATTACTCCAACATCCCGTTGATTGCGTGAAATATATGTGATTCGAATTGCCACCGTTCTCCTGTATTTCTTCTCAAATGCATTTTAGTTATAACAAATCGCTGTAAGCTTACTTATTCACTTTTAACCTGGAAGGTTTTCAAGCATCTCAATAGTTGAAGTGTCAAATTAATTCTTGAAATAATTTTATACATGAAATTAATTAAATTACTCAATTTACTCAATGATGATTTTTAAATTTCTTCATGTTAACAATATCTTTTTAGTACAAACCCCAAAGCGAACACACGTTTCCATTTCGATATGACGTAAAGCGGTACGAATTAAATTTTGCCATTTAACTATAAATCATTTTCAAAACAAAAAGTTCTTCAAGGAATTATAAAGATCTTTTTAAACAATCTAATTATTAAAGTAAATGATTTCGGAACAGTTAAATGATTTATAATTTTGATTAAGAAATGATTGATAAGCTATTTGTTGGAATTTAAGCTGAATTAAATTCATAAAGCAATTTCTCGGTTCACCGTCAGAACTGCCAAAATAGTATGATATTGGCATTTTCATCCAGTTATATCGAGTTCCTCGAATTGCTTGCCGATTACTTCCTTAAAGTAATGTTCATGTTAATTCGTTCAGATTTCTAATTTTGTCAATACAAAATAGAATTTCAAAGTTGTCTAATTACTGTGTATTTCTCTAAAACTTTATCAGGAAAATTGAACTTATCATTTAAATTCAATTATTTAAATGGAATAATTTCTTTTTTCTTTAATCGATAGTTATTTTTCTGTGATATTCTAGAAATGCGGATAAAGGGTTTTTGAAAGAGATATAATGTCAAGTAGTTAGATATAGAGATATTGGAATTTTCAAAGTTTATCAAACATCCCTTGGGAAGATGAGAACTAGTTTAGATGATTTGCAATTATCACTGTTAACAATTATCATTGTTATCACTCTGATAGAAGTTATAACTGTAGCGATTGCGAGCAAGGAGCACAAATTTTAGTTTATATATGTTATGCACTCGCTGATAAAAGGTAATTCAATTGTTATGTTATTTAATAATTTTTTAGTAAATTTGACAAGTTTGAAATTTTATTTCATAATAATAACTAACTTACTGCTTTTAATGTCCTCATTGAGTAAAGCCTTAACTTGTGGTAATGTTAGTAAAATATCATTCTCGAATAGATCACCCACAATACCTTCCTTACGATTAATACTTGCTTCCGTACCATCATCAGTTGGAATATCTCTCAAATCTTTGCTTACTTTTTTGGAATCCTGTAACAAAATTTGAAAGTTCGAAATTCTATAGCAAAATAACAGTGAATTTGAAATAGATTGATAATAAATATGTAAAGAAAGGAATATATCAATATCAATCAAGATTATCTAGAAATCTTCTTATCAAAATTTTCCAATTCTTCTCTCATTCTCTTTTTAATTTGCCGGATTCTAATTGTTAACTGCTTTTCCGGATTTGGTTTATAGAAATCATTAATGCTAGTTATTAATCACTTGATTAATACTATTTATATTTTTGTACTGATAGATTAATCGATTCATTTTACCAAAAAAAAATTAACCCAATATTAAAAGTTTGTTAATGCTATAGCTTGATATATTACAAAACTATTTGCTTCCGTTTTTTGCTCATAAATTTGCTAGGCAAAATGACTTCATGCAAATACTCTCGACCTTATCACAATTAGAGGTCGAGAGTTATTTTAACATCCTGCATGAATTAAAAAAAATTTTCCATAAATCAGGTTTTGATAAGAGAGTATATATATATAGTAGTTATACTTACATAATCATGGAATGTTCCGTATTTCCGTGCCGTTATCTCGTAATACTGATCAAGCAATACTCGAACTTCCGCATAATCATTCGAAATAATATTGTTATTTTGAGTGCATACCTATTTTGAAATAAATTTCCATGTGATATAGTATGAAAGATTTAAATTAGATATTTTTGAATTTATGAACTTTGTTTTTAAGTATAAAAAAAAGTTTGTACTAAATATGTATATTTAACATATAATTACGATAAATGAATTATCATATAGCTGCTAATTTATCTTTATTTAATTATTTTTAAATAAAATCTCGCAAATTTCGCTTTTTTAAATTAAACCTTACAGTTATGCAACATAAATATATAATCGCTTCCGTCAATACTTTCATTTCGTCCTTCTAATTCATTTACAAATTTTACCTGTGAAAATGAAAAAAGAATTACAATTAACAAGTTTAAAAGGTAAACAATAACAAAAGGATTGAAAATTTTTAATCATAAGTATATTTATTATTCTAAAATATCTTTTTCCTTTTCAGAACAATAGTTCTGATCATTTTAGACGTCATAAAAAACATGAAAATAGTGCAAATTTTATGAATTACGATAATATTTTCAATTTTTGTAAAACATGAAAATTAATCGTTTGAAAAAATTCATACAAAATATTTATCACTTATAAATAAAATGTGAAAATAATCATTATCAGTTATCATGAACAGAACGAAAATGAATTAAAATAAAAGGTATTAATGGAATCACAGCTCTGTGCAACGAAAAAAAAAAATGGATTATTTGGAAATAGTTGTCAATTCCAGTGTTTCAAATTCATGATGACTTTAACCCTTCGATAACCTTGACATCTGCTGGATGCCATTCCAGTTTCACATACATCATTACTCATTTTCAAATAATGATTTATTTCATATTCAGTTCACTCCAATCAGTGCACTCCAAGAATTGACCTTTTGTCAGTATCCATGCATACGGTAGTAATTATAAATTGAAATTAATTCATTCATTAATCGATAATTCGTAACATTCTTTTACACTTAACTTACTAGTTTTGATAACTTAAAAAAGGAATGAAACAAAATTTCAATTAAATGCAAATGTTATGGTGCATGGAATTTTTTTTAAATGAGAATTTAATTTTTAGAGTAAAATAATGAAATAAAATAAAAATGATAAACGATATTTTCTTGCATATTTCAATATTAAATATTTTTAATTAAGGTAGGTAATATGCTATTGTTTGTCTTTAGGTAACAAGAGATCAACAAGAATTTATTCAAAACTCGATTTCAATTATTTATTTGCTGGATTAAATGAACTTCATAAGTTAGGTACTTTTAATTCTATCTCAAAATTTTTTCACGCATTATTTATTATTGATGAAAATTGCCGTTGACATTTTTTGTAGATTGAGAATTTTTTGTATCCGACTTTTTTATTTTGAATGATGTTAACTAAAGAAAAGAACTAATTCAATCAAAAAATGAAAGTAATTTTTAGGTCAATTAATGATACCAACATGATAATTTCTTAATGATAGTTTCTTAGTGTCACCACACTATTTCGAATTCCAGATAGGCTATACATCCACGCTTGAGATGATGTGACACTTAAGATTCTAGCATTACAGAATATGACAAATTTTCCATCATCAATTTGTATAACGTCTTTGACCTTTCAGAATTTACAATTATTTCATCGCTCGTTTCAAAATGATTTACGAAAATAAATAATTACCGAAGTGAAATAAAAACAAATCCCTTAAAAAAATCGGTTCCAAAGCAAGTATTTTAGAAAAATGACAGAACTTTTGAGGGCATTCCTCCTATTGTCTTACTCGTAATATGCTTTTTTTCTGCCTTATTTTTTCATATTTTCGAACTTGTTCTCAAAACTGAAATGTTGTACGTATTCCTAATCTCAACACCGTCTTTCGCAAGCCATTCTTCTTTCTGTTATCACTTCTGCTGGCAGTTTTTCTGAAGGTAGCGCTCGGTATTCTTTTTTAAAACCTTTTACGAAGTCGAAATTTATGTATTTAACAAAACCGACTGCAATGTTAAGACATCATTATAACTCTTCAATCATTCCCATAATAACTTGGATCATTAATCCTAAAGCTTTCCGATTTCTAACTTAGAACTGATGAATTTGTAAAAGGATTGGGCAATATTTTCAAATTTCTTAATTTTGAGAAAGAAACCGCTTAGCACGACAGTTTATTATGATAAGAATGGTTACAATGAATAAGGTAACATGGCATCCAAATCCATCATTAAATACCAATATGCAATTATAAAACTGCCTGCTCACAGAGTCTCTTCACTTTATTACACAAGAAACATGATTTATAAAACGATGAATCAAATTATGTTAAAAAACCTGCATACTTTCATCGGACTATACGAATACAAGCCTTTTCAAGAGGCAGAACGAAACTTTCTATTGGTAGCACATTATCTACATACGTAGATTAATATGAAATTGAAACTAAACTGCAAAGGAATGAACAAAAAGTACGACCCAAATATCAAAAAATATTAAAAAATTAAATTGATGTGTACGATGAAAGAGGTCATATTCCTTGTAATGATTTTACCATCCCATCTTCACAGATCGAATAATTTCGAATATAGCTGAAATTATTGATTTTAAAGGTCAAGAAAACTTCCATAAAATCATCCTGGAACTCAGAAATATCATTTCTGATAATTGCTATAATTGCCAAAACCTTCTGACGTTGAACGCTGAAACAATGCATATTCCATATTGTATTTTCAACATATATAATGTAAAAATAATATATGTTCCTGCACCTATTACTGGGCATAAGAAGACCTTAATTTTTTGACCATGGGAACATTCGCCTTCCCACTTTTACCTTCATTGTGCCACGATTAGATTTCATAAACATCAGAAAATGTTTTCAAGAAAAAAGTATAAGACTAGTTAGATGTGATTTATTCTTTAGTTTTTGCAAAGAGTCTAATAAAGGTAAGTCATTTCATGAAATAGACAGTGGGAAAAGAAAGTTAGAGTAACTCAAAATAGAGCTTACAGTACTTTGAAATTTTTTTTCGGTATCTTTCAAGTTAAAACCTTAAAAAAATAAGCATATAAAAGGTCCTTTGGGAATAATGGTAATAATAACATTGACGCTTACATCTTGATAGAATTTAGTGACTTCTTTGCCTTATATATTCATTCTAATATGAATGATGACAACTAGAACATTAAGTTACAGCAAATACTTCAGTGAGTAAGACACATTATACGGCTGATACCTCGATAGATCATCAAGGCTAATATAGCAATTAGAGTATCAATTAGCGATTAGTAACATACTACCGAGAAAAAACATGAGAGTATAAATGAACAGTGTTTGACAGATATAATGGAAACCTCACCGGAACCACAAACAACAAATACAAAAAGACCAATCAACCATGGAGTTGTTGCATACTTATCTTCTTGCGGTTTCTGAAAATATTTCCTTCAATTTTACAATCTAATAAAGAAATCCGTTGAAGATTCCATCTTATTAAACTGTTATTTGCAGGGACAAATGTGTTATAGCAAAAAAGAATTTGGACTAAAAAAGTTATAAGCATATCAACTTCCCCCATACATGTACGGAAAATATACGCCGAACAAAAAAAATTAGTCAAAAGCTCGATTAAACTACAAAGAATTAATAAAGATGATACAGTGTAATCAATCAGCAATCAAGTAGCGCTGTAAAACAGTATTGATAAAGGACTTACTAAAGTTTTCTGTACATTGCCTCGTGATAAAACATTCCTGCTGAAGACTGAATTTGCTACATTCATTCGCTGCTTAGCAGGCATTTATAATGACTGAAAATAATACAAAATAAAATCATTTCAGAGTTGACTTTTCATCTAATCTGAATATGTAATCAATCGCTAATCACAAAAAATCATGCAATCCAAAATTTGCTCTTCGATATTGATTACAACACTTCCATATCCAATGATATCGATAAAGCAGATATATGAAAGTAGTTTACAAGTGACAGCCACGACATTAATACTCAGTGTAGCAAAATTTATTTTCAGTTCATACACTTGCTTCATGATTTTACTAAAATATTAGGAAAACGTGAAAAAATCAGACTTAATAATATTATCTACTTTTCACATACTCTACTTTTTAAAAATAGCAATATTTCTTATATAGATTCTACCTCTCTATTCGTTTCGAATCATAAAAGATTCTTAAAAGCAAAACATTAAAATCAACAAAAGCAACAGAAGGGAAGGATACGAAGAAATGATTCATTATTTTTAGTCTCATATGGTTTAAAATCACATAGCATAACATGAAATAACTGAATAAAACTTATCACAACAGTCAGAAATAACAAAAATCTCTTTTTCTTCCACTTATTTTAAAACATCACTGTTTTCCCTTCTGCAACATCAATAACGACAACTTCTATACATGGCAACTATATATCACATGTGTTCCACGTCATATCTGTTCATCTTTTCGCATCATATTTGGATCATTGATAAAGCAAGAAGTCAACAAATAATGAGAGAAGGAGAGAGAGAGAGAGAAGATGAAAGGAAAGAAAACGGAACCTGATGAAATACGAATCAATTTCATTTCAAATGAAGCATGATAATGCCCTCATTCAATTCTATGAGCTTCTACCGAGATTAGCAAAATGACACCTAACCTACTAGACTATTCAAACTACATTATACCTTTAATGACGGCATGAAATTTCAATCCCAGCACATAATTACAACTTCTCATTAAGCAAAAATATAGTCAGGCTAACTTTTCAACTCATCATTTTAACAACTCTTATTATTTAAAAATACCTGTATCTAAAAATAAATACTGTTTCAATTAGAATGATTAAACACTCACATCTGCCAGAACTTGATGCAATAAACTGTATAATGATTGATTATCAGGTTATAACATGCATTGGCTATACTGCTATTGACCAATTCAAAATACTGGATATGTTGATTACATGAGAAATTTTTAATGAGCTGATTCGAAGTCATAAATGTCATTTTCATAGAAGCTCAGATAAGACTGTATTTTCATATGTTTATGTTACTCATGAGCATGAAAGGTAAGAAAATAAAAGTGGACCGGAAATGAAGAAAAGAGGAGATAAATTTTGGGGAATAAAAAAAAAGTTATTAAACTGTTAATAAAGATTGATGGATAGGTATGTTAGTAATGCATGATTCAAGTAACTCTATTAGATAACTCTATCAGATCACTATATCTCTCACAATTAAGCTAAGAATCAGGTCATGGAATGTGAAGCACATGGAAAGCTTATTCATTAAGCTATTCGAGTAAGTAATTCAAATGTATGACTCATATGCTCAGTGTATGCACTCTTCATTTCCTTTTTTTCCAGACATTCAAATACAATTCACTCTAAACATATGCTTGAAGTTAGAGAAAGCAGTTATTCAGGGAAGATAAAAGGATTTGAGAAGAGAATGAGAGAAGGAAGATGTTAGCATGTGTTCGTCTATCCTGGAAGGAGTGATGCGTGTAAGATAAGTGGATAACGTGTAAAAATAGTGAAGCGAGACAGATAAGAAATAAAAACAGTGCGGTCCAGAGAGACAAGGTAACTTGTTTCAGGCTACGTCATCGAATGTTCTAGAAGAAAGTAGGCGTTTTCTTCCACTACTTTTGGCGGGAAAACTTCAAGTAAGCTGGCAATAACTATCATTTTATATTAACACACTCATTCTTTAAGGTTGGCTGCAAGTTGGCTGGTCGTCTGCGCCTGTGAAATATACAGGCATTCGACACGTGACGTTTCACGTATGACGTGACGTGTATCATGCCATTTCTACCGCTAGTCATATATTGTAATATTATGTGGGCGTGTCTATAGCTAACATAAGAGTTTGTACATTGGCGAAGTTACGTGCAATTTGGGCGGGATATTTAAACAATGCATTTGACGATGAATTTTTGTACTATTACCATATCATTATCAAAGAGAGGGGAGAGGAACGCATTACTGTAACACATTAGCAATTACCAGCAAAAGTAATCTAATTGAATTTTAAACGAAATCCGATAAGTTTGCTGGGCTGGCCAGGGAAATTTCTCAAGAGTATGTCACTTTTTGCTTCTGTGAGTTGTCCATTTAAATTCGCGGGATTTTTTTGGGAGATTCTCTTTTCCAGATAACCGTAATTTTCTTTATTCGAGGATATCCTTAATTATTAAATATAATCGATTTTTTTCTTTAAAGCATTAACACGGAATTAACGGTTCAATGAAGAAAGTAGAAAATACAGCCGCTGGTTTTAATCCAAATATACTGCCAGGTATTTCCTACTTCTTATTCCTGCTTATCCACATTGAGTTTTTGCCGGAATAACTTGTCATAGGTTCCTCCAAAAAATGAAGGTATTAAACTGCTTTCATCATAACATCATGGAAATTGAAAATAGTAAAAAGTAAATATCGGATTGTAATTCCAATAATAGATCTTTGAGTACAACTGTGTAAATCTACTTTTGAGATCCTTGTCTTAATTAAGGCAATTTTGGAAGAACAAATGTATCATCAGCCACAAATAACTACGACATTTTTGGCAACGATAGTTTCACTGGTTACGGTAAAGGTATTGTTTTTTTCGAAGCAAATATGAGTGCAATTATTTACGGAGGGATATCCTGAAAGAAATTTTTTTTTCGAATTGTTCTTTTGATTCAGAATGGAATGATATAAATGATTATCATTGCTTTTCTCAAAATGTTTTAACTTTTGGAACGTTTCTTCTGCTGTGCTGCAGCACCGCTGAACCATTATCATATCATTTCAGTATTACAGTGTTAGGTTAAATTTGTAGGACATATTCTTGAGTGGTTCGTACAAAATATTGTTCTAAATCCTCTGAAAACAGGGATTATTTTGAAGGTTGAAGAATAGATAATTTTCCAGCACCATTTGCGCAAGTGAAGAACATCTGGAGCTATGAAAACAACGACAACCAGGTTTCACCGGATTTAGTGCCGCAAAGTTTTCCAGGGAATGCAATTTTTTCTCGCAAAGTGTTTATTGGTGGACTTCCACCTGATGTGACTGCCGGTAAAGTTCCGCTTCTACTGTTTTTTTTCATGACTTCGCAAAAAAATTTAAGATTTCCAAACCTACCAGTAGTTGTTATCATTTTTGATCTATTCTTCTGATCATATTTTTTAACTTGATGTCGTGATTTTTTGTCATATTTCAGACTTAATTTCGTTATTCTTTGAACAGTTTGGAGCAAACAAAGTTGATTGGCCGCATCGCAAATGTAGTGGAAGTGATACTCCGCCAAACGGTTAGTTCTTCATACTATTCCTTTAATGTAAATTTCTTAATTCTTGAACGATTCTGACAATTTAATAAATGTTTACTTGTCTTTTCTTCTTTGGTTTCAAATAATTGAAAAAAAGTTAGCCATTTACAAACTTAATGGACGAAGGGTAAAGAATGTAATGATGTTCGATGGTGTTGATAGACCCTTTTGATGACGATTAATTTGTTACATATTTCGATAACATATTTTGAAAATACAATCTAACGTTTTAAAAAATTTGCATTGGAAAGAATGGAAAATAAAAAAATAAATTGGATATATATTTCTTGCACAAGTTTGATATACAAAGACTTTGGTAGAACTGAAATTTCTTTGCTTTAATTATAACATATTATGCAGACCTTATTTGCGTGATCAGCTTGTTATACGAGCGAGTGTGCTAGTGTATTTTGTATGTCTGCAATGTTTCTACTTTGATGAATGCAGTCTTATTTATTGATCGTTATTTACTTGTGCAGAAAATTGGTCTTCAGAAGTCCTAACTGGCCGATTTCAGGATATGCTTTTGTGGTTTTCATCACCGATCGTTCTGTTGAATATCTAGTAAGCCGATGCATTTATAAGCAAGGAAAACTGAGTATTGTTTTGAAAAATGGTGAAAAGGATATCAAAGTGGTTAGTTTACAATTCAAAAAGTTAAAAAAAGAGTTTTATTCGTGAAGGGTAGTAAAAGTGAGTTAGAAAATATAATCGTGGGATAAATAATAAAGTCGCAGGTTCAAGTGAGACCTTGGGTTCTTAGCGATCAGGTGTACCAAGTGACAGAAGAACCGCCATTATCTGATCGATATTCCGTTTTTATCGGTGGCGTACCGCGCACAACAACTGCATGTTAGTCGTTTGACTTATCCTAACTTCTTGTTGGTTTAGCTTGAAATGGAATTTAATTCCGGAAGGCCGATTATCAGAATTATGTGACTTCCTAATTTGTACGACAAATGCGTTGATTTTATGCCCTTCAAAATTTTCCTTTGATGTTTTGAATGACCTTATATCTGCTATCGCTTTCATCTTTATATGAAATAAATTTTACAGGAACTAAACAAATTTCTTCATTATACTTGAATATAATTAGAATTGTATGCAGCCTTAGATCCCTAGATTGGGTAGGCGGTACGCTGTTTATTTCTGAATCCAACACTTACCGAGTACATGAAAGTGGACGAATGATCTCTGAATGATGATTTAAAATATCATTTTTCTGATATTTCAGCGGAATTGGCAATGCTACTTCAGCAGACTATTGGTGACATCGTATATGTTTCGTTGGAAGTCGACGCTGACACAAAGTATCCAAAAGGAGCAGCGCAGGTGATTTTCGATAATCGTGAATCGTACCTTACAGCAATTGCAATGCGCTTGATGACATTAACGACAACTGATCAGGTGAAGGAAGTGAGTCCATTTTTTTTAATTTTCAGTTATTATGACGATAAAATGGCAGTTAAAAGAATGTAGATTGTCGAAAAAAGTAAAAAGAAATGACAAACAGTGATTAAAAAAGCAGGATGGACAACAGCAAAAAAGGCAAAAAAGATAATAATTAAATGATAAGAGGAATGGAATCTTTGAATTTCATAAAACATGTTCCATAATTCCACAATTTTTTTTCACTTGAGAAATGCGGACATACTGTTTCAAAAAGTCATCCGGCACACGAGCGGCATCAATTTTCAGCTGTGTAGTTATATATTGCTAGGGATTCGGAATACCATACCCGTTTAAGATATTCCAATTTTTTACAGAATTTAAAATTTACTGGAATATTGATGAGGCAAATGATAGGAATGAAATTTATTCCTTTTTATCGCTACGGCATGAAACTTTAGATAGAGATAAAGCCATATCTGATGGATGGTGCTCACTGCGAGATGTGTAACATTTCTGATGCTCGATACTTATGTCCGGAACTTTGCTGCCTTATGTACCTGTGCGAACCATGCTGGACTGATGTGCATAAACGACGTGGCTTGCTACACCATCGGCCAATGACGAAAAGCAAACCGGGAAGCCCAATGCGAAACATTTCAAACTGCTTCAATACATTTCCTTTTCTGAACCCACCCATGAATCATTTGAATCGCAATCACAACAATCGCAATTCAAATAATCAGCAGCAACTATGCCACTGCAGTAAGTTCTGAAATTTTGAATTAATTTAAATTAGAACATTTATACAATATGAGCAATGTAAGGGCCAGTTATGCGTTTGTATTTTGTGCGTAAAGGGCACATGATACTGGTCCGATATTCACCATACATGGATAAAGTTAAACTTTTTAACATTATTGTGCGCAACGTATGCCTACAGTATCACATTTTTCAAAAAAAAATTATAATTTATATCTAATTTATGTCTATCGTGAGTTTTAGAAGTACGTGAAGCGCTTCCGCTCCAGCATTTGTTACAGCAGTATGTTTTGCAAGCGAATCTGCCATTATATCGTCCATTCATTTAAATTGCTTCAATGAATACATTTGTGAAGAAAAATTGTGGTGAAGTACACCCCATTCCTGCCTAAACTCCCTCTTCTTTTTCTCTAGTCTTCGCATATTTCTACTCTCTGTCCTTTTACGCGATTTGGATTTCCTCTTCACTGCATATTTTGTCGTTTAATTTGTACTGTATTCAAATGTTTTAATTTCTACTGTGCATAATGTCTTTAAGTAAATTTCATCTTCGTTGATTTCAACCTCTGTTTTTTCTGAATTTTAATTGTAATTTAGAAGAAAAAGAATCTGTGAATAGATTTTAAGAATTACTGTGAATATGTTTTAAAAATCAAATACTCAGATTTGTTTTCTTCAGTTCACTGTGTATACTGTTTGCTGAAAGTTTTTTTTTCTTTGTTATGACCATTATAAAGGATTTTTGCAATATTTATTATAAGTTTAATATAGAATCTCAAAACGATAGCTACCAAATTAGTAGTTCGGTAATGTTTTCAAGGTCAATTAGCCAAATTTTTTAGGCTTGAGTCCTGAGATGATTAATTTTTCAACGTTAGATGTTTCAAGCTGTATTAGAAATAAGAAAAAGATTTGTTGAGCAAGGAATTGAGCTATTGCTTCTAATCTCAGAAAATCAACAATTCTTAGATTATTCGTGTTTGGCAATAGTACAGCATGTGAAAATAATCCGATAATGCCAAGAAGTTGTAAATAACTTCAATTTGAATCCATATTATTTTTGCTATGCTTAAAAACCACTTAATATAAAGTTGTTCAGGAATAAAGTTTGTGAAAATAATCAGATTCTAATAAAAAATCTGAGATTCAAACATTAAAAAAGTGTAAATTCTAAAGGCGTTCGAAAAGTTTGAAAGATTCTGAGGAACTTGTACTCTTCGTTAGGAGTTCTATTCCAGTGAGTTATAGTCCATTGCTTTTCTTGATTAAATTTCGATTTTACATTGGTACGGTTGAAATTCTCTTCGCATGTTTTTTCTTCTGGCTACCATTTTTGTTGAAGCAGCAAATGTTAGATCCAAAATAGCGTAAAACTTGAGGATCAATAATATAGTTGGTTAATTATGCTAAAAATCTTCGCCAGAATAACCAGGATAATTTCGACATCCAATTAGTCTATCAGATTTTAGTTAAATTTCGATATTTGTAACTATGTTCAGGTTACGAATTAGGACTAATTTATGGGTCTTTTGATATCTTTTAAAGATTTTAGTGCATGATACATATACAGTACGTTGAAATATGTGAAGTTCTAGTTTCGTTATGTCGTTTGCTTTATTTAAATTTGAATTGATCATTGGAACTATGATATAATATCTTAAAATTAAGATTTATCTTCCTTCAAAATATTTTCGCATTTATACATGTATCAACTTCCCAGCCCTTCCCAATTCTAACATTTTAAAGTTTTTCTTTGTTTGAGAATAAAATCCTAGCAATTCTATGTATCCATTAATGCATCTTTTTTCTGTTTGAATATAAAGAAATGATTAATTTCGTAAACGTTGAAATTTCTCAATGATATTATTTATTGTGACTGATAAACTATAAAATTATTTTTTGTTTAATTTCATCAATTACTTTCGACTGAAAATTTGCAAAATTCATTGGACACTTGTTTGTTGCTCATAAAAATTTTTTAATAAACTCTCAATGTTTTTTTTTTTGCTTTTTGATAACAGTTCTCAAAGCAAAGATTTGACCAACTAAGATTATTGGAATGATAACAAAGTACACGACAGGTTTTTTTAAATCTTTGTTAATCATGAAACACTATTCTTCTACTTTCACTTGTCTTTTTTTCAGGATTTTTCGCCTTGGAATCACTTGGACTGGACAAAACTTGCAAAAAAGTTAGTCCAACCTATTGACTTCTAAATTATAAGCCTAGCAAATTATCTTGTTGCGGAAGATATCAAGAAAATAATCATTACGCAAATTGTGCAGTTAACATCCATTAAAGGGAATCGTTGGGAGTCAATGCCATGTGATTTTATGGATTTATAAGACATAATTGTCTTAATAGAGATATATTCATGAACAGGATTACAAAAGTGGATTGTTCTTGCAAAGAATAATTGGATATTATCGCAATCATTCATTGCAAAATAACTTCATAGAATCAAAAATGGTCTATAATTCTTTAATTCATATTCTTCGCAAAAAAAACATGTCATTATGATGTTTTAAGAGCACTGATAAAGAGCTAAAGGCTAGGTGGAATATTAATTCCAAATATTCAAAATGAAATTAAAAATCATGTAACACATAAATAGTAATGGCCCAATAATATTTAGCAATACATGAAATGGAATATATTACACCTAATTCTATTCCGCTTATTTACCATAAATAGTTCAGAAAGCATCGATTTCAAATGTGATATCTGATTATTGCAAATTTGAATTCACTCAGTTAGGAATAATATTTGACACAAAATTTTATGTCATATACTTGCCAGGTCATTTAATAGGTAAATTCATAATTGTTTATCAAAATAACGAAATTGCCATTGAGAGACCAAACTGTTATGCGTTTGCTGAGAACGAAATGTTGCAAGATTGGAGAGAAGTAAGAAAGCTGTGAATCGAAGATTGAGAAAACTAAAAAGACAAGGAAGTATTGATTTGAAGAGTAAAACATCGCGAAGCAAAGAATAACGGAATCGACGAAAAACTCTCCGAATCGAAAAATATTATTTAATGATTCGCAGATGTAGAATAAGTTAGGGTTTGTGCACAAGTTGCGAGGCATTTATAAAAGCAGATTGCGGCGAGAGAAGAATTTTAGGTTGTGGTTAGTGAGTGTCTGCACAGGTTGTTGGTACTACAAGGTGACTTACTTTGATTCAAATCACTGATTGTAAGTAATTATGTTTATCTAATTGTTTTCAGCTGTGGTACTGTTGTTAGCTTATGAATACTAAGAAGAAGAATTGATGCTACTGGTATCTCCGCTAATTCGGTGCTTTCGTGTAAGCCGAATTATACATCGTGCCTTCTTGGGTAGTGCTTCTTCACAGCGAAGATTATCATTGACTTATACCTGTAAAGTTTGTGGTACGCGGCAAGTAAGTATTCTCGAGATTTCTTTTCCATATATTCATTTGTTATTTCAACAGATAAAAGTGCATTATAATACAGAAGCTAATGATTTCTGGAAGATTTATAATTTGCAATGACATCTGCTAGATGGCTTCTTAATTAGTTTATAATTTGCGTAATCAGGATTTCTAATTTATGGGAAGTTTATTTAGCAGATTTCGTACATCATATCGATTGAAAATGAAAATATATGATCGTTTTAATTTAAAATTCTCACTTATCGTATAGGGAATGGAAGTTTTTTTCAAAGAAAAAATTTTTAGGGTCCAAAATTTCTTTCCGAGAAAGCATACAAGGAAGGCATTGTTATTGTAACTTGCGAGAGTTGCAAAAATTATCACTTAATTGCCGATAATTTGGGCTGGTTCTCGCAATCCAAAGGTTTAAGAAATATTGAAGAAATACTCAAAGAGAAGGGTGAGGAAGTAAAAAAGGGCATAGAGCTTGTCGATATCGCCAAGTGAGGTAACTTTAACCTAATTTCTATTGTAATAAGTCGGAAGTATTATGTACTATAGTTTTTTAGAATTTCTTTCTGTTTTTTTGGCTGTTTGGTTTTTTCCGTTAGATACAAGGTACAGAAGATTTATTTGTCTATAAGAGAAACTAAACTATAATTTATGAATTAAATCATAGTAATTAAAAGTTTGTGTAAAAGTCTGGTAAATTTTTTAATGGAAGTTTCACAATAATTTATAACATAATTACACGAGGAATGAAGAAGGAAATGAATTGAAATACGTAATCTTTTATTCAGAGTGTCTGAACATGCAGTGGTTTGTAAATTTTTGAATGTTGACTTAATACTTTAAAATTATATAATAATTTCTTTTGTTGTTTAGATAATAGAAAACATGACTCTGAACACTGTACGTATTCCAACTTCCGTATTACAAAAAGGATTACTTGCGTTTGGTTCGGCAGTAACAGCACTTCGAAATCCTATGAGAGCAGGTTACTCTTTCTTAATTTTCTTTACCAGACTTTTAGATTTTCTAAAATTTAAAGCAAACGTGTGTTTAAGTTTGCCGCATATGATGAATTTCAGTTAATTTCTTTCTCCTTTGACTCTGCTTTCTTGTCTTTCTGTTTCTCCAAATATGTATTTATTTGTAGTATAGATTACAATATATTTTTGGTTTTTTAATGGTAAATTTAAAATTGTTTACTGAAATGAGTCTTATGTTAGATGGTTATTTCTAGATATGGTAGCAACAATGGGTGAAACAACAGCTTTTCGCCCAATACTGAAAAAAATTCATCAAAGAATGCAAGACGATATATCTGGCAGAAAAGTTTTGAGGTTCAAATTCTTCATGAGAATACGACTGATGGGCAGAAATGATAGATAGATCTTGTGTGCATTTGTGAGTCACCAAACTCTGGTTGTTTTTGGATGTTTTTATTCTTACAACGGATGAATCGTAATGCCTACTAAGGAAGAGATAGTGTGGTACTGCTTTGGACTTTCGGTCTTCTTAATATATATCTGACTACTTTTAAAGTGTCTTTGAAATTTGACCTTAAAGAAACTATTTACGAAAGGTTATTGAGTTTTTTTCTTGATTTAGAGATCGTCCAAGAATAACTAATGCCACTGTTGACTTAAATTATCTTCGAGCACTTCCTCATGGAACACTTGGCAAAGAATATTCCATATTTCTAGAAAAGTTAAATACCACTCCGGATGAACGTCCCTCTGTCAAGGTTTGTCGTACGAATTTTGCAGCTCTTTTTTGATGATTTTTTATATGCTTTATTTTAGCTATTTTATTATTTCACAATCAGTTAACAGTAAAAATCAAATAAGGTGAAGTGTAGTAGGTGTAGTGTTTTCAAGGATTGGTACTGAATACTATTTATTAAATAATTTTGTTAGAGAAAAGGAACGTTACATTAAATGGATGTTTCTGGGAGTTGTAATATCCTGATTTGCTTTAAATAATTTTAAATTAAAAAAAAAGATTGCTTCTTTATTTGGTCAAAATTTCTTCTTTATTCATGACTTCATCAGTTTTCGTGGTCAAAATCTTTTTTAGTTTGTTGATGATGATGACTTGGTTTACATAATGCAGAGGTATCGCGAAACGCATGATTTCAATCACTTAATTTTGCAAATGAACACTACTTTGCTTGAGGAGGTAGCTTTTGCATTATTTAAGGAATGTTAATCTTTGTTTGACAGTTTGACAAAGTGGAATAATATCTATATCTCTAATTCTCTCCCTGGATAGTTCAGTGTTGGAACTTTTAGTATTCTAATAATTTAAGAGATTCAAATTTCAAAAAACAAAGATGACATATTTGATAAAGATTTTTGGTATATAATTTCAGACTCTATTATTCTGTGTTAAAAAGTAGTAAATATCTAGCTTGTCAAAATTCGTGTAATTAAAATATTAAGATTATTTGGTTGCAATATACGATGGTCTGAAATTTTTTTTCGTAAAGAAGTAAAAATTATTTTCAGATTGCTGTTAAATGTTTTGAAGGCATACAACTTGGTTTACCAATGTGTATTTTGGGCGGTGTATTCGGTGGTTTAAGACTAGATCCAAAGTAGGTTGATCAAATGAGTTGTCGAAAAAAATTCAACTTCGCTGACAAGATGTTTCATAAATCTAATGTATTTTAAGACAACAAAATACATTCATTAATTTTACCGATTGTATAATAACTTGAAGCGTTTTTCAGGCGTCAACGAGTTTTTGTACAACAATACTTACCATGGTGTGTGAATCAGGCGGTGAATTCACGTTTGCTAATTGCTGTTGATTGGGAAAATCATTTCGAAAAGCCAATTTCTGAATTGCAAAAAGCTTACTCAATCACACCTTTTATTCGTAAAATTTCACCATTCGAATAATTTGAATTCTTCGTATACATTTGACTTTATTTTATTCCTTTCTGTGGAAATTTTCTTTGTAATTATTTACTTTATAGTGAAATAAATGTCACATCAGATATTATGCAGACTGCTTCAGCTTATTTAGTCCTCTCTGATTGCATACAATGATAGATAATTTGGTAAATTGGTTCAGTTTTTTCATAAATTTTCCAAATTAGAAAAATTTTTTGAAAGCATTTATTTAGTTTATTTATTGCCAGTTGCAGCTGCTCTTCAACTAGTCATACTTGTCACAATTCATGCAAATTTCATGATTATCAGAGAGTCGTTTTTTAGATATATGAAAAATTTCTTTCACTCCATGAACAATTTCAAACATTTTTCATGAAGGTACACCTTTAAACATTTGTCTCCATAATTCCTAGAAATATAGTGATACTTAGTATTTACTTTGTATAAATTCCTGTTTAAAATAAGAGATTAAAGAAAATGGTTTGAGTTCAATAACTAAGGTTTTTATTTCTCACTGGTAACTTACGCAGTCGATCTCTATTCGTTTTTCTGTCAGAAGTTCTTGTTAGCTTCAAATATTTGTCATCTCCTTTTTTGGCGTTTATAGTGTGCGTGAAACTTGCAATAAAATTATTCGACTGACTTCTTTCTGGAATTTTACATAACTTGTTTTCGCAAAAATTGTATTTTGTATTTTACATGTAGACTACATTCTATCCCTTTCGTTTTCTATATCAGAATGTATTATCAGCTATCGAGATGATATAGTTCATCTGAAGTCTTTTGGAACATTAAATGCAGGTCATACGTTATCATATACGGTTATTGGTGCGCACTTTATGGTTGTCGGATTCTTCATTTGCAGGTGTTTTGGAAATTTTGATACGTAAATAATATGGCGCAGCATAAAATGAAGAAGAAAGTATCGTTACCAAGTGGTGTGAAACAGAAAAAGAAAATGAAATCGATAAAACAAGGCCCTAAGAAAGGTCATCAACTAACAATCGCCCCGAAAAAGCCTGCAGCAGTACAACAAGCTAAAATTGATTCAAAAATAACGCGCATAATAAACGAAAAGAACGAACAGTCAATAAAAATTCGTGCAGATAAAGATGTCGGTCGAGACTCCTTCACCTAACCTTTTTGCCAGCAAGTTTTGCTTTTGTTGTTTTATGCGATTTCGGAAATTGTAGTTTGATAAAAATTTACTGAAAATAATTGACAGTTTAGTCCGATTTGATACGTTTGTTATCCGAATGAAATATATTACATAACGTGGATGAGAATTAACTGCCTAAAAAATTTGAAATGATAATAAATCCACTGCATTGTACGGCACTCAAACAGCATGTTTTAATTTGTCAGTTGCTTTGTATATTTATCGCTTTTACTTTACCGCTTGATCGTTAGTGTTGAATTCCATTTAATTTTTCTAAATTCCATTTAATATTAAGATGGAACCATCGTGTATTATCACGTTTAGATGAAATTAGAGGTATAGCGATGAGAGTCTTTGGATCTTCTGGGTAATATTAATTCTATAACTTGATGAAGATGGTATGGCCGAATGTGCACCCGGTGATGAGAATATTTTCACTACATCAACCACAGCGCACATCCTGAAGCACCATCAACGGTTCCCTTTATCCTGTAAGATTTCTGAATGGTGTAACCATTTTAAAGGTGTATGGTAAAAGGCGTTAGGACTTCCCGGGAATGAATTTAGCTTCTAATTAAGATGGTATGACCGAATGTGCACCCGGTGATGAGAATATTTTCACTGCATCAACCACGGTCCACATCCTGAAATACCATCAAGCTTCTCTTCCCGGGATAGTCGCTAAATGGGAGAGTCATTACTTCAAGTTAGGATATATTTGGTTGTAGGAATGTTAGCACTAAAGTAACGGCTACTTTGTTTCATGTCCAGTTGAGGGTGACCAACAGGGTAAGGAGAAGGAACAATGTTGAATGAGCTGACTTGGTGTATAAATATCGGTGGAGCATCGGAGAGGCAGGAGAGAATTGATCTCGAGGTCACGCGATGACCATTGGTCAAAATAACGCGGTTCTGCCCTTTCCGTTTTCGCCCTTTGCGAAGATAAGAGACAGAAGGTTATATTCTAGCTGATCTATTTAGTGGACAGTTGGATGATGGAAGGTAAACAAATTGGAAGAGTATGAGTAGGACCGGAAAAGAGAAAAAGAAAAAATGGAACAACATTAGTAGCAGTTTTTGTTGAAGAGGTCATCAACATAATGAGGGTCAAATCTCCTCTTCCCTTCCTTTGCTTGACCTCTATCTAATCTTGCCTTCCTAACCATTCTCCAAACCTTTCCTTCTTGCCATCGACTTTTAATCTCATAAAAATTGATTTCTTCCATCACAAAAATATAATCGACGAAGTATTTGTATACCAACGGAAAGATTCAAGAAAACATTTCCTTGCAAATAAAAATTTGAAAAGAATCTCAGTTTCCTCAAATCCTTATAATACACTTTTTCATTGGCAACATAGCTGAAAATATCTGAAAATATATGTATCAATATATGCGCAGTCTGTTGTATAATATAACAACAATATGGATGTTTCTATTAATTCGACAATCAGGCCTCACACAAGTTATTCTTTTCAGGACTGATAGAACAAGACTAACATCGGATGATTTAGGACTATTAAGCCAATATTTTGTAACATAAGAGAGTATGATTACACATCAGTCAAGTAAAATGTGTTAATGTTATCTAAACATGAAACATAATTTCATCCAAGTAGTTAAACATATTTCAATGTTTTTCTGAAAGTTCCAATTTTTTTTTGGATATGATGAAATTTAATTTCCTAACAAATATTTTTCCTTGCATTATTAACAGGTTGAAATAAATTCTAATTTTGAATCATACATTTTCATTTCGTGTCATCTATTTGTGCCATAAGTCAGATGAGTGCATGGTTTATTGAAGTCAAAAATGGTTTGGACATTTAAATGTGCAAGTAACTGAACAAAAAATAAATTGCGTGTGTGTAAGTTCTTACAGACAGACAGGTTATCTAAGTTATTGAAAACCATAATCGTTTTTGTGATTTTCCATCGAACTTCAATTCATTCCAAGGAAGAAATGGAGAATTCTCGAGACAAAATTTCCAATTGTCTGAGCTATTTTTATTGATTTTAATGCTGAAACAATAAGTTTTTAGTGCAAATTACTATGGCATTTTTAATTAGAGTTTCCGATAAAATATTAAATTATTCCAATGTAATTCCTAATTCTCTCAAATTTTAACTATGCCTAAAAAGTTGAATGCATTTTCGATATTAAAGACAAAAATTGTATTTTTAACTTTAGCTATATAAATTTAAAGCTATAAAATAATTGCTTCACTCGATCAATATATTGCATTGATAGAAAATAAGTGAATGAAAGTTATACTTGTAAGATAAGTACTACCGTAATATTGTTCTCACTATAGTAAATCAACAGACTGTATCCTCTCTATTGGATTTTAGCACTCTCAGTTTGTAGTGAATACTTAGATAATTAATTACTCAGTAGGATATAGTTTGAAATAATCAGGCCCAAATAAAGTTTTTCCTTGAGAAATAAAATAAGAATTTTGTGAAGCTTATTAATTTTCATTAAAGATCATATTAATTATCATTGAAGATCAGCAATCAAAATTTCTCATTCATTCTCGATTGTACTCAGGTGCAACAATTTGAAATTGAAGATGCACTGTACAAAATAACCATGCAGTTTTACCTCTGTGGAATGTCAATAACTCTTACATCATTTAAGGTTTATTCATAGATGCCAAAGAACTGGTATTAGATTAAATAATTTTCAAAAAAGAAACCTAAAGACAAAAACCACAAAAATACAATAAACAGCACCAAGACTCAAAATATAGTGAAAATGAGCCACAACATAATAAGTATCATACCGAAGTATTATACCCATGATAAAAGCCCTTCCTTTTATTTTCATTTATTTTCTAAACTAGCAGAACTTGAAATGATCCAACTCAAACTATCAGCAGTAAGAAATTTAAAACTATAGGTTTTTAACAAATGTTTAGATGGTAACATTTATTCCCATTTATTATTCTCATCAATTTGTCGACTATATTTGCCAACGACTGTCTTCTTTGATATTTCGTGAATTATAAAAATTAAATAATTATAGGACGGTTGTTTTGTCAACCTGTTAATTGTTTAATTTATTGCTTTTACTTTGCAGTTTGATCATTCGTAGTATCAAATGTTAGAAAATTTTGATGGTGTGATACAAGCCTTTTCTTCTAAATTCCATTTAATATTAAGATGGAACCATCGT